>CM032818.1:12671572-12676572 GCA_019155185.1 Beaufortia kweichowensis | reverse complement strand
TTTCCAAAGGCCTGATGGGTTTTTCTTAAGCCTGATTTCCAAAGGCCTGATGGGTTTTTCTTAAGCCTGATTTCCAAAGGCCTGATGGGTTTTGCTTCAGCCTGATTTCCAAAGGCCAGATGGGTTTTGCTTCAGCCTGATTTCCAAAGGCCTGATGGGTTTTGCTTCAGCCTGATTTCCAAAGGCCAAATGGGTTTTTATTCAGCCTGATTTCCAAAGGCCAGATGGGTTTTTATTCAGCCTGATTTCCAAAGGCCAGATGGGTTTTTCTTAAGCCTGATTTCCAAAGGCCTGATGGGTTTTTATTCAGCCTGATTTCCAAAGGCCAGATGGGTTTTGCTTCAGCCTGATTTCCAAAGGCCAAATGGGTTTTTATTCAGCCTGATTTCCAAAGGCCAGATGGGTTTTGCTTCAGCCTGATTTCCAAAGGCCAGATGGGTTTTTCTTAAGCCTGATTTCCAAAGGCCAGATGGGCTTTTCTTAAGCCTGATTTCCAAAGGCCTGATGGGTTTTGCTTCAGCCTGATTTCCAAAGGCCAGATGGGTTTTTATTCAGCCTGATTTCCAAAGGCCAGATGGGTTTTTCTTAAGCCTGATTTCCAAAGGCCTGATGGGTTTTTATTCAGCCTGATTTCCAAAGGCCAGATGGGTTTTTATTCAGCCTGATTTCCAAAGGCCAGATGGGCTTTTCTTAAGCCTGATTTCCAAAGGCCAGATGGGTTTTGCTTCAGCCTGATTTCCAAAGGCCAGATGGGTTTTGCTTCAGCCTGATTTCCAAAGGCCAGATGGGTTTTGCTTCAGCCTGATTTCCAAAGGCCAGATGGGTTTTGCTTCAGCCTGATTTCCAAAGGCCAGATGGGCTTTTCTAAGCCTGATTTCCAAAGGCCAGATGGGTTTTGCTTCAGCCTGATTTCCAAAGGCCAGATGGTTTTTATTCAGCCTGATTTCCAAAGGCCAGATGGGTTTTTATTCAGCCTGATTTCCAAAGGCCAGATGGGCTTTTCTTAAGCCTGATTTCCAAAGGCCAGATGGGTTTTGCTTCAGCCTGATTTCCAAAGGCCAGATGGGTTTTGCTTCAGCCTGATTTCCAAAGGCCAGATGGGTTTTGCTTCAGCCTGATTTCCAAAGGCCTGATGGGTTTTATTCAGCCTGATTTCCAAAGGCCAGATGGGTTTTTCTTAAGCCTGATTTCCAAAGGCCAGATGGGTTTTGCTTCAGCCTGATTTCCAAAGGCCAGATGGGTTTTGCTTCAGCCTGATTTCCAAAGGCCTGATGGGTTTTTATTCAGCCTGATTTCCAAAGGCCAGATGGGTTTTTCTTAAGCCTGATTTCCAAAGGCCAGATGGGCTTTTCTTAAGCCTGATTTCCAAAGGCCAGATGGGCTTTTCTTAAGCCTGATTTCCAAAGGCTCGGTGAGTTTTCTTTGTCTTATTTCCACAGGCCCTGTGAGTTTTGCTTCAGCCTGATTTCCAAAGGCCAGATGGATTTGTCTTCAGCCTGATTTCCAAAGGCCAGATGGATTTTTTTTCTTCAGCCTGATTTCCAAAGGCCAGATGGATTTTTTTCTTCAGCCTGATTTCCAAAGGCCCGGTGAGTTCTGGTCCAGTTTTTTTTCCACTGGCCTCAATATAGATCTTCAAATGAGTGGTGGTTAATTTAATCTCTCCTGACTGTCTACAGTCTCAAAGTATTAATGCATGTTAATTTTTGGTTTCTAACACTAATCATCAAAACATCTGTATTGAGGTTTTTTCTCTTTTTCAGGTCATGCATTCAGTATACGCTGTTCCAGTGACTGGAGTTTTCTTCTGCTCCAGTTTTATTTCCACAGGCCTGGTGAGTAGGCTGTGATTGGTTTCTTAGGATGCAAGACTTATTTAATCTCTCCTGACTGTCTGCAGTCTCAAAGTATTGAAGCATGTGCATTTTCTGTATGATACTAATCATCTAAAAATCTGTATTGATGTGCTGTTGCTGTTTCTTCAGGTCATGCATTCTTCTGAATCAGCTGTTCCACTAATTGGAGTTTCTTCTGCTTCTCTCTCTTCTCTCTCTCTCTCTCTCTCTCTCTCTCTCTCTCTCTCTCTCTCTCTCTCTCTCTCTCTCTCTCTCTCTCTCTCTCTCTCTCTCTCTCTCCTCTCTCTCTCTCTCTCTCTCTCTCGTCTGTCCATGCTTGATGTCCTGCTTCTCTGCCGCATGTATTGATAAAGTGCTGACAGTATGAAAGCTTCTGACAGTATTGGCTAGACAGTCACTTCATTCATCACTGTCTACTTCAAGGTTGGATTTCTGCACGTTATTTCTCACTGCTTTCAGCAACTTCCCTGTTTTAAATGTTCATCTACAAGCTTCCGCTTGGGTAATATAGCTTGTTTATTGGACATTTCTGTGGTGTGGTTAAGAGAATAAGAGCTTGTTCTTCCTTTTGTGAACCTGTCCAGACTCTCCAGCTTGACTTTGCTCTTTGTCACCCCTCATTTCTTCTCAGCCTATCTGTGTGGAAAAAATCTGTATGTTTGGTCACAATTATGTATTTTGATGTGTTTGCTTTCTGGGTTTTTTTTTTTGTAATGTATTTTTAAATTGTACAAATAAAACCAAATTTCTTTGTCTGATTTCCAGAGTTGTAGATTCTCTCTGCTGTTAGCATCTTAAGGTAAGTCTTGTCAGTTGTGCTATTAGAGATATACAATTACAAATACACAACTTGCTGATTGACTTTGCTGCTTGAGGGTTGATGTTTTTATCCAAAGCAACTGAAAACTAAAACCCTAATAAAGTGGATTTCTGCACCTTGTCTCATTGCTTGTTTTGTCACTCAAATAGTGTTAATTGTCATATTTTAGTTTATGCATTGTAGTGTGATTGTTTATCTGTCGTTTGTGATATATATATTTTGTTTTTCTTGCAACAAACTATCAAACCAGCTAATCATAGTCTTACAGTTTATGCAGATGTTGGTTTGTGGATTTAAACTTTTTCCAACTTTGCTTAATGATATTTAAATGAAACCTTTTTAAATAATTGTTACTTAAATTGCATTTAAGACTTTTCAGCTTCACAACGAAAAAGGTGTTTGTGACTCGGACACATGTTTTAAACTTTCCTCTTTAGCCAAACCTTTAAAGTTCAGTTTATAATGGGCTATATATATAATGCACGGTTACTTCCTGGTTTTTGATTTGTCTTCAAGTTTGGTTTTTAGTTCAATTGTTTAATAAACAGATTTTTCAAAGGTAATTCAGGTAATGTGTAAATCACCCAAAATATTTAAGGTTTGTGTTTTATTGATTTAGTAATATTGTGTGAATTATAATAAAAAAAGGTGAAATGACTGGTATTACGATCTTTATGGAGACATTTGGTCCACGTGGGGTTTACCACACACACTTACAGTGGTATGCCAAAGTTTGGGCACCGCTGTAAATTTTCATGATTTTCCTTTATAAATCATTGGTTGTCTGGATAAGAAATTTCAGTTAAATATATCATATAGGAGACAAACACAGTGATATTTGAGAAGTGAAATAAAGTTTATATGATTAATGGAAAGTGTGCAAGAATTATTTAAATAAAATTAGGCATGTGCATAAATTTAGGCACCACAAAAGAAAAATTAACTCAATATTTTGTGCATCCTCCTTTTGCAGAAATAACAGCCTCTAAACGCTTTCTATAGCTTCCAATTAGAGTCTGGATTCTGGCAGAAGGTATTTTGGACCATTCTTCTTTACAAAACATCTCCAGTTCAGTCAGGTTTGATGGTTTCTGAGCATGGACAGCCCGCTTAAATCACACCACAAATTCTCAATAATATTCAGGTCTCTAGGGACTGAGATGGCCATTCCAGAACGTTGTACTTGTTCCTCTGCATGAATGCCTTAGTAGATTTTGAGCAGTGTTTAGGGTCGTTGTCTTGTTGAAAGATCCAGCCCCGGCGCAACTTCAACTTTGTCACTGATTCCTGGACATTGTTCTCCAGAATCTGCTGATATTGAGTGGAATCCATGCGACCCCTCAACTTTAACAAGATTCCCAGTCCCTGCACTGGCCACACAGCCCCACAGCATGATGGAACCGCCACCAAATTTTACTCAGGTAGTGCAAAATTGTTTTTCTTGGAATGCTGTGTTGTTTTTCCCGCCATGCATAACTTCCCCTTGTTTTGCCTAAATAACTCTATTTTTAGTTTCATCAGTCCACAGCACCTTATTCCAAAATGAAGCTGGCTCGCCCAAATGTGCTTTTAGCATACCTCAAGCTTACACCGTTTGTATGCGTGTGCAGAGAAAAGGCTTTTTCCGCATTACTCGTCCATACAGCATCTCCTTGTGTAAAGTGCTTGAATAGTTGAACGATGTACAGTGACACCATCTGCAGCAAGATGATGTTGTAGGTCTTTGGAGCTGGTCTGTGGGTTGACTGTGACTGTTCTCACCATCCTGCGCCTCTGCTTATCTGAGATTTTTCTTGGTCTGCCACTTCGGGCCTTAACTAGAACTGTGCCTCTGGTCTTCCAATTCCTCACAATGTTCCTCACAGTTGAAACTGAGAGCTTAAATCTCTGAGACAGCTTTCTGTATCCTTCCCCTAAACCATGATGTTCAACAATCATTGTTTTCAGGTCATCTGAGAGTTGTTTTGAGGCTCCCATGTTGCCACTCTTTAGAGAAGATGCAAAGAGGAGAAACACTTACAATTGGCCTCCTTTAAATACTTTCTCTCATGATTGATTCACCTGTGTATGGAGGTCAAGGGTCACTGAGGTTACCAAACCAATTTTGAGTTCTAATAATCAGTGCTTAAGGTATTGAAATCAATAAAATGACAAGGGTGCCTAAATTTATGCACATGCCTAATTTTGTTTAAATAATTCTTGCACACTTTCCATAAATTATATAAACTTTATTTCACTTCTCAAATATCACTGTGTTTGTCTCCTATATGATATATTTAACTGAAATTTCTTATCCAGACAACCAATGATTTATAAAGGAAAAT
>CM032818.1:12496036-12671472 GCA_019155185.1 Beaufortia kweichowensis | reverse complement strand
TTACAGTATACCTTTTAGTTGATGCCATGAATGGCTTGCGGAGTGGTGTTACATATCTCCCTCTTTTCCTCTGTTGCCGTTCTTTCCATTTCTCTTCATCCACTCTGAATGTCTGTATGAAGTGAGAGGAATTGATGGAAGTAGTCACTAAACATTGAAATACCATTGCAGAGCTGGTTCATGTAATGTATTGACAATTCTATTTAAAGGGCTTTGAATGTTTATTAGTCATGTCATTTCCCTAAATGCACATTATATTTGATTTTTTTAAATCTGATGCACCATCAAAACTTACAATTCCCTGATTAATGGAAAAATGTTGTTGTGAATTGATTTAATTAAATATGCCCGAAGCCACAACTGTAAATGTGCATTGTAGAATTTTATTTGGTCATACTGATCATACTGAACAACGTGATCACAGCATCAATATAAATTATCTTCAAACCTTTCTTCTAAAATCTCTTCGAATCTCCATACTCCTTCAGAAGGCCAATGTGACAAATCTGGTAGCATAAACAAAATCGTCCAACCTAGTCAGTCGACCAGACCCAAAACGAATGTGCTTTAAATCCCACTGGCTTTTTCCATAATGCCCTGGGTTTTGTTGTCTTCTGTTATGTTCTAAAAAGGATTGAATAATGTACATGTGCAATACTATAAATGATATACACAATATCAATATTACTTTTACAAAATGTAAACAAAAGTAAAATAATTGTTTTATACCTGTCTTTTAATGTGAGGGCATCATATCTCTTTGTGCTTTGCTGGTAGTAGTGTCCTCTGCCATGTCGTCCAAGGTCACCTTTAGATTAAAATAAGGTCCAAGTTTACTTATTAAAATTTATTAAGTTTTTTTCCTAATCTTTTAAAAATGCTATGTTGCATAAATATCACTAACCCAGCATTATCTCTGTCCACAACCCAGCATAAGGAAGAAGGTACTTTTAAGGTGATCCACAAGTCCTTCCAGTAGTATGTGTTGGGTTCACCGTCCTTGTCAATTGGGGCCTGGGAAATAATCTTCTTGTACCGTTTTTCAAATTTGTTGTTTCCTTTGAGTCCCTAGAGTAAAAGTAAAAGTTGTCACGGTTCTGCGGTTCCACTGCCTGTTTGGACTCTGTTTTGTCTTTTGTACTTTGCATTAGAACTTCAGTTCCCATAATTCATTGCACCAGCACACCTGTTTTGTATTAGTTATCCCGTTTTCACTAGTTTGTGTGTTATCATCTGCACCTGTGTTATGTCATTATTAGTTTATGGTTTGTATTATATATAGTCTGCCTTTTGTTCAGCCCTGTCGGTCGTTGTTGTTGTATGTGGTGTTGTTTTCCGTCAGTCTTTGTGGTGTGGGTTAATATATTCTGTGATCTGAGATCCTTGTATGTTTGTTAAATCTGGAATTTCTCTGAGTGAAGAATCAGTAAAGACATTTGATACCGTTATTCCTGGTTGTCCTGTTATCTTCTACCCAGCACCGTAACAGTACGACCGACCCAAAAATACAGGGTGAAGTATCGTCTGTGTTTTGTCTTTTGTCTTTTGTGTTTCTGTTTTGTTCCCCACTCTCTCTCTCTCTCTCACTCTCACTCTCACCAGGATGGAGTCCGGATGGGGACCGTCTGGAGGCTTGGAGGCTTGCATGGATTGGGTGTTGGCCAGTTGTGGGTGTCAGCCTCTCCGTCGTCTGATCGAGGTGGCCACCGCCGGAGTTCTGCCCATGGTCAAGATGGCTGCCGCCGAGAGTTCTGCGCGGCTAAGATGGCCGCCACCGAGTTCTGCAGCGGTCAAGATGGCCGCCGCCGAGTTCTGCCGCAGTCAAGATGGTGCCGCCGAGAGTTCTGCCGCTAAGATGGCCGCCGCCGAGAGTTCTGCGGCTAAGATGGCCGCCGAGAGCTTCTAGCGGCTAAGATGGCCCGCCGAGAGTTCTGCAGCGGCTAAGATGGCCGCCGCCGAGAGTTCTGCAGCGGCTAAGATGGCGCCGAGGAGTTCTGCGCGGCTAAGATGGCCGCCGCCGAGTGTTCTGTCTCGCCAAGATGGCCTCCCCAGGGTTCCGCGGTGGCCACGATGGCCGCTCCCCAGGGTTCTGACGCTGCCAAGATGGCGCTCCCCGTGTTCTGTCAGGCCTAGATGGCCGCTCCCAGGGTTCTGACGTGGCCCGCGATGGCGCTCCCAGGGTTCTGACGCTGCTAGGATGGTCGCTCCCCGTGTCCTGTCCCGCCAAGAGGGCCGTTTCGAGTCCTGTCCCGCCAAGAGGGCCGTTTCAATCCTGTCCCGCCAAGAGGGCCGTTTCGAAGTCCTGTCCCGCCAAGAGGGCCGTTTCGAGTCCTGTCCCGCCAAGAGGGCCGTTTCCGAGATCCTGTCCCGCCAAGAGGGCCGTTTCGAAATCCTGTCCCGCCATGAGGGCCGTTCCAGAGTCATGTTCCGGCCAGAGGGCGCTTCGAGAATCCTGTCCCGGCGGGGCGTTTCCAGAAGTCATGTTCCGGCCAAGATGGCCGCTGAGTTGTTTAGCCACGCCAAGATGGCCGATCCAGAGTCTATGTTCCGCCCAGAGGGCGCCCGAGTTCCCAGACTCGCCCGGAGTTCCCAGACTCCGCCCGAGTTCCCAGACTCCGCCCGGGAGTTCCCAGACTCCGTCCTAGAGTTTCAGTTCCCAGACTCGCCCTAGAGTTTCCAGGTTCCCGTCGCCCTAGAGTTTCCCGAGTTCCCAGTTTCTGTTTTAGGAGTCCCAAAGTTCCCAGACTGTTTCTTAGACTCCTCAGAATTCCCAGACCCTGTCATAGATTCCCCGAATTCCCAGACTCTGTCTCAGATTACCCAAACTCCGTCATATGGTCGCCCCTCCAGTTGCTTCCCTCTGTCATCTCAAGCAATCCCTACCCTGCATTCATGTAGTTCAGTGACCCTTGTCGCTTCAAGCTTCACCTGTAAAGGGTTTGGCCAGCCCTCAAGGGACACCAGTTCTTCTGTTCCAGGTATTGCAAACCAATTAAGCAGTGGACAGAGTTTTCCAAGCCAGTATTCTGCTGCCTCCTCTCAAACCAGCCCTGTGCAACAATCTGCGGTGGTGCCAGCCAAAACTTTCCTCTCCTGGGTGTAGGCAGTAATGTTGGTCTAAGACCTTCCAGTCAGTTTGCTCCAGAAGCTGCTACACAGCTCGTGTCTTCAACATATGAGGTTTCTAGCCAACCTGCTAGGGACAAGGGCTTTTCCAGCCTATACTCTTTAGGTTCTTTCCCTCAATCAACAGAAGCTGTGTTACCCATACCCTCTGCTGAGAGCTTGTCTTTCAGTCCTCCCATCCAGGCTCAAGGTTTTGTTTTATCTCAGGGCAGCCTTACACCAGAACAGCCAGTAAGCTCTGGGCAACCCGTGTCTGAGCAGGAAGTGAGTGGTAGTTACAGTGGTTCATCTCAAGATATCCCTACTGGTATTCCCCAAGTACTTTGACTACTAGCAAGCTCAGTTCATTATCTGTAGGGGTTTCTAGCCAGCCCACAAGTGACACAGGTGTGTATTTGTCCAGTGCTCCAAGTCAGTCAAGTACAATGTTTGCAACTTCTAGTTATGGCCCAGTGCAGACCGGCAGTAGCTATGGGGATCTCTCTTCCCAAGCCTCAGGGTGCCTTTGCTCAGTTTGCTCCTGCTACTAAGTATGTAAATATTGCAGCAACTTCACCCCAAGATGTTTCTACCCAATCTGGGAGCAATCAGGGTTTATATAGACCAGTTGCACAAGTTATTACTTCACCCCAAACGGGACTTTCCAGTCAGTTTGTATCTCCCCAGGGAGGAAGTGGTGCTTATACTGGTACCCTTGCCCAATTTCGGTTAGCTCTTTGAGACTCTAAATCCATCACATTTCAAACTTCCAGTCGAGCTATCAATGTTGCTAGTCCTCAGGGTGTTTCTAGCACTACTGTAGAAGGCTAGTAGTTTCAGTGGCCCTGTTCCGTCTCGAGGTACCTTTAGCCAGTTTGCTCTTGGATCTCCTTCCAAGTTTAGTTCCTCACAGCTAGGTTCTAGTCAGTCCACAAGTGATCCAGGGTTTTATAGCCAGTACTGCCAACTTCACTGCTTGGGCCTCAAACGGGCACATCTGCTCAGTTTGTGTCCTCTCGGGGAGATAGTAGTGCATGCAGTGGTTATCTTCCTGCAGTCTCAGCAGACTAGTGTTGCAAGCTCTCAGGGCAGTTCTGGCACTACTTTAGCAGGCTCTAGTCGCTTCTCTCAGGTAACGAGTGGCGGTTTCGGTGACTCTCCAATCTCAGGGAACATTTAGGCAGCTAGCTTTTGGTTCTCCTAAGTATCCCAAGCTTAGTTCCACACGCATAGTTTCCAGTCAGCCTGCCAGCCAGTCCCGTGGACATGCAGAGCTTTGCCTTCGAGGGAACTCGCCAGCCAGAGGGTTTGCGATCTAGCGATCCAGGGCCAGCATGCAGCAACTGTGGGCAGTTCTGGGCCTCCAGTGACTGGAGATTCATGTCGATTGGTTTCCACACAGGGAGGTGGTAGATCTTTTAGTGATGAGTCCCTGTCTCCTCTAGGTCCCCAGTACCTGTCTCCTCTAGGTCCCCAGTATCTGTCTCCTCTAGGTCCCCAGTCCCTGTCTCCGCTAGGTCCCCAGTCCCTGTCTCCCCTAAGTTCCCAGTTCCTGTCTCCCCTAAGTCCCCAGTTCCTGTCTCCTTTAGGGCCCCCTGTTCCCGGCGCTTCTGGGTCCCCTGTTCCCGGCGCTTCTGAGTCCCCTGTTCCCGGCGCTTCTGAGTCCTCTGTTCCCGGCGCTTCTGAGTCCCCTGTTCCCGGCGCTTCTGAGTCCTCTGTTCCTGGCGCTTCTGAGTCCCCTGTTCCCGGCGCTTCTGAATCCTCTGTTCCCGGCGCTTCTGAGTTCCAGTCTTCGCCAGAGCGGCCGCCGCCACCACAGTCTGACCCCGAGCCTCCAGACCCTGACCCCGAGCCTCCAGACCCTGACCCCGAGCCTCCAGACCCTGACCCCGAGCCTCCTGATCCTGACCCCGAGCCTCCTGACCCTGACCCCGAGCCTCCTGACCCTGACCCTGAGCCTCCTGACCCCGAGCACCCACCCCGCCTCCCTCTCCCTCTTCTGTGGATCTTCCGGCGTGAGGACGCGCCTGTCGGGGGGAGGGGGGTACTGTCACGGTTCTGCCGGTTCCACTGCCTGTTTGGACTCTGTTTTGTCTTTTTGTACTTTGCATTAGAACTTCAGTTCCCATAATTCATTGCACCAGCACACCTGTTTTGTATTAGTTATCCCGTTTTCACTAGTTTGTGTGTTATCATCTGCACCTGTGTTATGTCATTATTAGTTTATGGTTTGTATTATATATAGTCTGCCTTTTGTTCAGCCCTGTCGGTCGTTGTTGTTGTATGTGGTGTTGTTTTCCTCAGTCTTTGTGGCGTGGGTTAATATATTCTGTGATCTGAGATCCTTGTATGTTTGTTAAATCTGGAATTTCTCTGAGTGAAGAATCAGTAAAGACATTTGATACCGACTCCTGGTTAGTGTTATTATTACTGTATTTGTACATTTTAGGTGTTCTTCCCACCAGCCTTTATGAGAACTATTCTACACTAAAGGACACAATACATATTAAAGCATAATCATTTGAAATTTCGACATTGAACTTTACACTGTATCCCAGAAATACACTATGATTACCTGCACCTGTTGTCCATTTGGATATAAATGTCCTGTTCAATATACATGTGTCTACCTATTTTCATTTTGTGTAATGTGTAAGTAGATTTGCATCAAGTTCCATACAAATTGATTATTGTTCATGTAGAGGGTGGAAGCAATTAGTATCATAAAGTCATGTTACAGTAAGAGAAGTTTTTGTAGTAATGAAAGTAATTTTACTATAATTAATGAAATATGACATTGCTTTTTGTGTGATATACAACAGAGAACACATATATCAATTTACAAATTCAAAACCATGAAATCACACAGGACATGTACTTAAATGGTGAATCAGTACTTATGCTTATGTAAAACATTGGTATTACTAACAGCACTTTGAATTTAGAATAATATTTCTATTGTGTTTTATAGCTTTGTGTAAATGTATACATTTCAGTTGACCTTTTAAGTCCTCTGTGTGGCTTTTAGAATCAAATTGAATGTCCAAATCAAATTTGGTTTTCTGCAGCCACTGTTGCAAGTTCTTAAAATGTTTCTCAACATTTTGTCCACTGCATGGACTTGAGAGAAAACAACTGCAGCACTTTGCACCATATCATCCAGATCTTGCAAGCGTGCTTGCAGTTGTGAGGGCACCAAATGAATACATGGCCAGATGGTACTGTTTCTGTGCACTGGGGATTGGAAAAAAGAATATTAATTTTTCACACAGGTGAGTATTGTAAGTATAAATAAAACATATACAAATACATATACAAGAATGTTGGAACAGATTCTTAAAGATGAAATAATGATGCGTCTTTCTGGCATGCACCTAAACACAGTGATTGAAGTTATCCTCACATTACATTTTACATTTATTCATTTTAGCAGACGCTTTTATCCAAAGCGACTCTCAGAGATTACCAGTGACACACTGGGAGCAATTAGGGGGTAAGGTGTCTTGCTCAAGGGGCACCCCAGTTGTTTCCTGTTGGTACTGGGAATCGAACCAACAACTATATGGTTGCTAGTCCAACGCTCTAACCACTAGGCTACAACTGCCCCTTGAACTATGTAAGCGTTATGCTTCTATAAAGTAATTTCCCAACAGTATTTTGTTAATTACTGTATGCTTCATGCATGAAAATAAAATTTATAAGGACAAGACTTTATGCTTACTATTTCCTACACATCTCTTTTGGCATTCTTCATAACATGACTGGGGCATCTATGAAGAATTGGCACCTCAAAATCTTCTTTGGTACCTTTTTCCACAGGCGATGTTATAGTATTGATTTATTGTGTCATGCAGATTTTTCCTTGCAAATGACAAACAAATTGCCTGCATCAGTACCATTGAGCCATCACACAGAAGCATAATGGGTGACCGGATCCTTCCGTCCAAACCGCCTTACAACATCGGTTTGAAAAGCCTCAGGAAATATGTTATTGAGGCTGTGGTGTGGTCACAAGTCAAGTACGTTGCAACTGGAAAGGGAGATGAATTCTTCTTGGGATTTAGGACAACAAGCTCATAAACATAGAAAGGAGGAGAGCCCCTTTTCTTTTTACGATGCTGCCTGTAGCATCTAAATAAACAATGTCCTCCTGACATCGTTCTTGAAAAATTTCGATGCTCCATTGATGACCAGAGCTGAACACCTTTGGGTGCAGCAAAACTTTCTGCAGGACCTCATCTGGGGTGTTCTTCTTTTGTTTATCATAATTTGAAGGCTGAGGATCTCATTGCTGTGCTGACGGCTTTTCTGTCTTACCTCCCAAGAAATGTTTTTTAGTACATTTGGAGTGGGAGCCTCATCTCTACAGCCAGATTCCATTACATCTTCTTTATGGCAGTCGGTTTGTCGATGTACATGGCTCTGTTTTTGAAGTTCGGTCCCTAAAATGTGTCTGTGATCTGCTCTCGACGGTCTTCTCTTTAATTCTGTGCGATTATGAACACACTCTTGACCCTGAAATTCCACTGTACCTTTCAAGTCCTCTTCACTCTCCACAGTCACAGTAACAGTAACAGGGCAGTCCTCAAATCGGCAATAGCCAAGACACCAGAACTCAGGGCTTGCATGTCTTGATCCAGAGACTTTTAGTCTGTGTCTTTTAAAAGCGAATGAGCAGTATGGATGTACTGATTTAAGTCCTTTGAAATGATATTTGTCCATTGTAAACCTTTGAATCCTCTTTTTTTCTGTGTTTTGTTTAATCAGCCTTCCAATCTTTCTCTTCAATGAAAAAGAATGATGGGTTCTGTGGGAGTTTGATTCTGACAAACTCATCATCATCAGAGGTGTTGCTCGTTGCCCTCTATGGAAAATGCATAATGTAAATGCAGTGCCTACAACACAGTTTTTTTATAATTACCTCATTGAAAACATTAATAACGTTTTATTTGTGTACTTACACTCAGTAAATGTACCAAGTGTGTTATATTTCTGCTGCTGAACTATTAGTTTCATGGTCACACTTAAGTTCGTAATAGTTTAAAAACATTTATAATGACATATATGTTTATTTAAGTTGACTTTTTTTAACTTATTAATTTGGCCTCAATTGACATTTTTTGGCTATAACGTTTACATTAAAAAAATAAATTAAATAGACTGTGTTTACATTGTATTGCAAAACACTGAGGTGGGATACGGGTAAGGTTAGGACACGTTTGGTAGTATGAACAACTTTAAATGTGGGTTGTGTAAGTTGTAAGTGATGGGTTAACTGGTTAATTATAAATGTACTTACAAAAATTACTTACAGATGTTTGTAAATGTATGTATTTTTAAAATATAAGTACAATGTCATAACAAGTATGCACAAAATAAATGCATTTTATTAAATTATTAATTTAGGGCCACCTTAACATAGGTGCTGCAAATGAACTTTCCGAATTATTTCAATATCTACATCAAAATTATGTTCTTTGTAGTAACATTGTTACAATACCGTTAGTTTAGGTCATTGCCAAAAAAGAACAATAAGGACTAACTTTGTTCTGGAGATATGGGTCTTCATGTTCCTTTCCACACTTGGACTGTCCAAAGGACTGCATGAAAGAAGAAAAACAACATTTAGCATAAAGGTCAGGAACGGCTGGGACGCTTAATAATACACACAATAAGGACTAACTTGTTCTGGAGATATGGGTCCATGTTCCTCTTCCACACTTGGGCTGTCCAAGGACTGCATAGGAGGAAAGAGCATTCTGGCTAGTGCTTTTGAAAGAAGAAAAACAACATTTAGCATAAAGGTTAGGAGTCAGTGGCTGGGACCAGCTAATACACACAATAAGGGACTAACTTGTTCTGGAGATATGGGTCATGTTCCTCTTCCACACTTGGGCTGTCCAAGGACTGCAAAGGAGAGGAAGAGCATTCTGGCTGGTGCTTTGAAAGAAGAAACAACATTTAGCATAAAGGTTAGCTAATACACACATAAGGACTAAAGATTTTAGGTCCATGTTCCTCTTCCACACTTGGACTGTCCAAGGACTGCAAAGGAGAGGAAGAGCATTCTGGCTTGGTGTTTTGAAGAAGAAAAACAACATTTAGCATAAAGGTCAGGAGCGAAAAACGGCTGGGGCAGCTAATACACACAATAAGGACTAACTTGTTCTGGAGATATGGGTCTATGTTCCTCTTCCACACTTGGGCTGTCCAAGGACTGCAAAGGAGAGGAAGAGCATTCTGGTGCTGAAAGAAGAAAAACAACATTTGCATAAAAAGCCTAAAAGAATAACAGGACTAACTTGTTCTGGAGATATGGGCATGTTCCTCTTCCACACTTGGGCTGTCCAAGGACTGCAAAGGAGAGGAAGAGCATTCTGGCTGGTGCTTTGAAAGAAGAAGAAACAACATTTCAAGGTTAGGAGATTTAAAAGCGGCTGGGACGCTAATACACACAATAAGGACTAACTTGTTCTGGAGATATGGGTCCATGTTCCTCTGCAAAGGAGAGGAAGAGCATTTCACACTTGGGCTGTCCAAACTGCAAGGAGAGGAAGAGCATTCTGGCTGGTGCTTTGAAAGAAGAAAAACAACTGCATAAAGGTCAGGAGTCGAAAAGCGGCTGGGGAGCTTAATACACACAATAAGGAGCTAACTTGTTCTGGATTTGGGTCCATGCTTTGGCTGAAGGAGAAGAGGAAAACATTCTGGCATTTAGAAAAACAACATTTAGCATAAAAAGGTCAGGGGCTGAGATGTCCATTGTCTTGTGTCTTATGTGTAGCGAGGGCTAGTAGATCTTTAAATTTGTTTAAAATGAAATAGTAGTATTGTTTCTCTTAGTATTGGAAGTGGTGACTTGGTTTTCAAGTTTTTTAAACCTCTGTTAAAAATTGCATTATTAATATAAGTAATTACTGATACCTGAGGTTTAAGGAAAATTAATTTAAAAAAATAATAATAATTCACAATGGTGTTATTAAATTAATAGTTGATATTGTCACTAAGTCTACACTGTAATTTTATTACAGTATTATTACAGTATGTTGGGAACAGTATTACTTTATTTTTAAATGTTGTAAGAAGTCATCCTGTGATGCATGCCAAATACTTTCTGAGTATGGATTAGGACTATAATAATGCAGTGTAACATAACAATATACAGCTTTTTTCACAATATCTCACAGTAATATGTACTTACCTTCTGAAATGCAATTTGTACTCTATAACGATTGCCCTTTTATTTGGAATGCCAAGTACAGTGCACACTTGACCCCATAAGCCGTCTTTATCCAATATATTGTCATCAAATGTGATGCCTTTCTGTTGAAGGTCTTGGACAATATGCACAATTTCACGTCTACAACATTTTTGGTCTTGTTCTATTGGGAAAATGATCACAAAAATGGGTGTGCGTAATGTATAACAATGCATGTGCTTTCAAGATAATGGATAATTAAGGATTGAAGTACTCACCCCAAATAACCTGAATGACAGTGAGTCTGTATAAATGCAAAATGGTGAATGATATTAGAATCACAGCATACACATTTTCAAGTAATTTCAAGATGAGTATCATTCGATGTCGATACCGACCACGATACTCCTATGAAATATTTTATGTAAGTGATTTTATCATTGTTAATATTAAATAAACTGCAATAGACATGACTTCTTTCTTACATTTATTAAAAAATACTGAGCTCTATCAATTAAATGAACATATATAAAAATATATAACGTCCACACGTTTCACAAGGACATTTCTCAGGAGCCTGTTTATTTTCTTTGCCTTATCGTCTCTCTTGCTTTTAAATAAATAAAATAAAATGAATAAATAAACAAATACAACTCGGAATGAACTGAAAAGGGATGTCTGTGAGGCTAGAAACACTTCACATTTATTTCACTCATGCACTCCAATCCCCAGTAGGGTAAAATCTTTCGTGGCAGTGGCGGCTGCCACAGCCACTCCACCTCTGAAGGCAACTGCCACACAACCCGCCACAAGATCTCTCACTGTTTACAGATATCTGACACTTCCTTTTAAAGAACGCGTCAACCAGTCACAACGCAGCGTCAAACCCAAATCACAAGATCTCTCACTAAATGATAAGTTAAGGAGTAAAATGTATAAATAAGAGCATGAATTGCATGTTTGTTTGCTATCATAATTAAAAGGAAGTGTCAGGTGTCTGTAAACAGTGAGAGATCTTGTGGACGGGTTTGACGCCGCGTTGTTGATCTGGTTGACGCGTTCTTTAAAAAGTAATGCACAGCGCAATAAATGATAAGTTAAGTAGTAAAATGTATAAATAAGAGCATAATTTAATTGTTTGTTTGCTATCATAATTAAAAGGAAGTGTCAGATGTCTGTAAACAGTGAGAGAACTTGTGACTGGTTTTGTGGCAGCTGCCACGGAAAGATTTTACCCCCTCCCCCAATCCCTCTTTAAACCTGCGCCGAGCGAACCCTGCCATGATACGCGGAGATACAGCGGAAGAAGATATAGTTCCCATTGCGTTCCTATTTAAGTAAATACTTCTGTAATATACAGCGTTACTACTAATATTAAAATATTATAAAATCAATTGATAAAAACAGCTAGGATCGATACTTCAATTTGAGAATCGATCCTTTTGATACAGTGCCAGTATCGAAAATATTGATACTTTAGGATCGATCCGCCCATCCCTAGCTCCAACAAATTTCATATCTATTTTATCATTTGCTAAAAGTTATCACTGTAAGTAGTACTTTGACAGACTTTTAAGAACAGCCGTAATTTGACATAGTTACTTTATTGAAAGGCAATCGGCAACTTTAAAAATATATATATAATAGCCTCATAATAATCAAATTAAATTATAATAAAATTACTACAAAAATGAAAACATGTTAGCGATAAAATGTATGACAACAAACACAACTCTTGTTTTAAGAAATGGCTAGATCGTGGAGGCATTAGAGCCTATGGTAACATTACGACTACTTTCAGGAGAGTGACTGCAATGACATGTTAATTTAATATAGTCTTGAGCAAAACTTATTGTCTTAAATATAAACACACATAAATTTGGCTCACCCTTGCACTTTCTTCGACATTTCTTCGACCGTCTTCAGTAACGTCGTGGCAACAGTTCAGCCCGATGCAGTTATTTGATTTTTAGTGTATTAGCATCCTAACAGTAGTGGGCGGTGCCTTGCAAAATGCATCCTTGTTTATGATTCAGAGGTGCTTGGCGCTGTCCATGCAGCCACAGGCTCCGATTACACGTGATTTGTGCGTGTAATCCGAGCCTCGTGGCTGCATGGACAGCCTCCAGACATATATACAAGCACTTAACTTTGCCCCACCGTGTTGAATCCTGGCTCTGGTACTCTCTCTCTCCTCCCAATCACTTACTGTTTCACTGCACTTTAATGTCCAAAAATTATAATAAAAGGCGAAAAGAAATAATCAGGTGTTTTTTATTATTATTATTGATTGCATGTACTTGAATATTAGGCATAATATAGATTTTATACCCAGCAGCACCTTGATGTTGAAAATACATTAAATTTACATTAAAAAATGTTCAAAATGTTAATCAAAATTACGTCAAATTCTTTTAAAAAATCCAATAAGCGTATATCTCAAATTAAATCACTGGAATTTGTCAAAGACAATGATAAATATGAAAAAAGGAAATGATGGTTGATAAGGAATACAGAGTTATATAAATTTGATCTATTTAATAAGTAGTTTAAAGTACAAAAATAATTGCTAAGTGTAAAACAAAAGAAGTACATACTGGTTACAGATACAAATTTCATATTAAATTGAATGATTTAATTGCATAATGGAAACATTTATTAATGAAGTACAACACAGATCAAAGATTTGATTTGAACAGAGTTGATGTAAGTGTTGCACCTCAGATAATATTAACTTCTTCCAGTCTTCCTGTGTCTTGTTGTTAGAAGTAAACTATTAGCTAACTATTATTAAAGTGATATATAAATTTAGATAAATACTGGGCAGGGAAACTTGTGTTATTTAACATAAAAGATGGAAAACACTATTTCAAATATACAGATCTTGTTTCCTGCTTAGCATTTCTGCCTGCCGTTACCTATAGTGCACTTTTGGGTCAGCTGGTGCCACTGTTCACTGTCTCTTGGCAGGGGAGCTGTGGCTTGTGAGGGGGGTCTCCCTGTCACCCTGGAGCTGCCCTCACTGGGGTACTCCATGGACACAACCAGTAGCTTGCCTTCTCTGACTTTCTTGGAAACTGTGGAACACCACAACATCTTGCCTTTTAAATTGATCGCTATATATTTATATTTACATTTATTCATTTACCTTTTATCCAAAGCGACTTAAAAGTTACCAGTGGCACACTGTGGGCAATTAAGATTGAAGTGTCTTGCTCAAGGGCACAAGTTGTTTCCTGCTGGTACTGGGACTTGAACCAGCAATCATCTGGTTTGCTAGTCCCTACAGCTCCAAGGCTACAACTGCCCAGTATACAGAAATGCATAGATATATATATATATATATATATGTACATACATACATACATATATCTATGACATTTTATACGACTGTCAATATGTATGTAAGGCTTTTATATTAATTTGTGATATGTAGTTCTAGTCTGTGAAAATTGACTATCGAAATTACATTTTTTTCATTCAGAATTGCAACAGGTCTGTGGTAACAAGCAGTTTACTTTTTAACTATCCAAACTCAAAGACAACACTGGTCATATATGATTTTTGTACTGATCTTATTATGTAATGCCACATCAGATAGTCCTGAAATTGGCTGAGTGACACATCGGGGGTAATGGACTGTGCATGTAAAATTAAATCTGGTCTGTGGTAACAGGAGTTTCCTTTTACCGCTTATTCAAACAACACTGTGTTACTGGTAGTGGTGTTCGAAGGACGCAAGGAGCCAGGAATACACAGGAATAACTTTACTTGAAAAAAACAAAAAGATACAGGAAATAGATACAGGAATAATGCAGGAATACACACTAAACATAACATTAACTGAAGACAATAAAGCAAGGAAAACACAGGACTTAAATACCAGACAATGATGAGGGTGACAGGTGACAGTGATTACAAACAATGAGTGATAGGGAACAGGTGAGTGGAGTGCAGGGAACTATGGGAAATGGAGTCCGGGAAACACATGGTGCTGTGACAGTACCCCCCCTCCGGAAGGCTAGCGTCCTCGCTGACGATAAGGACCAACAGAGTAGGAAGGGTGGGGGTCATGGAGGAGGGAGACGGTGATGTGGAAGAGGGCAGTGAAACATAGTCCATCTGGCCAGGGTGGCGATGATGGGGAGGAGCCACGGAGGAGGAGTGAGGACGAATTCCGGGACCCGACCGCCAGAAGCGCATCAGGGAAATGGGATCCCCGGACGGGATGGAAGGCCACAGAGCCAGGGTGACACAGACTTCCCCGGAGGTCAGCCAGTGAAACCGACAGCTCTGCCGACCGAGATGGAGCACTTCGGGCAGCGGCTGACACGGGAGGAGTGAGGGCGGAAGGAAGAGCGAGGAGGGAGGGAGGAGCCTGACTGACCCAGCGGGCAGCGCCACCGACCCCTTGCAGGTGGAGAAGGAGGCCAAGGGGAAGGGAAGGTCGACTCCCGACCAAGGCAAGGCCGGAGAGACGAGGGAGACCTGTGGAGGTAGTGTGAGGGCGGAGCACAGAGGAAGTGAGGGAGGTAAGAGCAGAGGTGGAGCTGTAGGGTCGGAAGGTAGTCGAGGAGTCTGGGCATCGGAGGCAGGAGGCGGCGGGGAGCTGCACCCCATGTAGGCCAGCACCCGGAGAGGCCAGTGAGCCCCAGCACGCCTAGGGCGGTGAGACATGGGGAGCACGGGGAGAGGGACTGAGGAGGACTGGGGAAGACAGGGGAGCAGAAACTAGAGGAGGCGGAGAAGGAGGCTGGGTGGGATTTTGGAGGCTGGGTCAGGCGGCGCGGGGTCAGGCGGGGCGGAGTCAGGGTCTTCCGGGGTGGAGTCAGGGTCCTCCTGGGCGGAAACAGGAACCTCCGGGGCGGAGACAGGAACCTCAGGGGCGGAGACAGGAACCTCAGGGGTGGAGACCTTGGCCAGCTGGGGGAAAGGGTGGCAGCCACAACACAGTAGGACCCACTCCACATACTCCCTGATCCAACTAAATTAAGTCTGGTCTGTGGTAACAGGGAGTTTCCTTTTTACAGCTATTAAAACATCACTGGTCATATATAATATTTGGAGGGCTCTTATTATGTAATGCCACATCAGATAGTCCTGGAATTGGCTGAGTGACACCTCTGGGTGGTGGACTCTCCATCTAAATTAAATCTGGTCTGTGGTAACAGGGAGTTTCCTTTTTACAGCTATTAAAACATCACTGGTCATATATAATATTTGGAGGGCTCTTATTATGTAATGCCACATCAGATAGCCCTGGGAATTGGCTGAGTGACACCTCGGGTGGTGGACTCTCCATCTAAATTAAGTCTGGTCTGTGGTAACAGGGAGTTTCCTTTTACAGCTATTAAAACATCACTGGTCATATATGATATTTAGGGGACTCTTATTATGTAATGCCACATCAGATAGCCCTGGAATTGGCTGAGTGACACCTCTGGGGTGGTGGACTTTCCAGCTAAATTAAGTCTGGTCTGTGGTAACAGGGAGTTTCCTTTTACAGCTATTAAAACATCACTGGTCATATATAATATTTGGAGGGCTCTTATTATGTAATGCCACATCAGATAGCCCTGGGAATTGGCTGAGTGACACCTCTGGGTGGTGGACTCTCCATCTAAATTAAGTCTGGTCTGTGGTAACAGGGGAGTTTCCTTTTACAGCTATTAAAACATCACTGGTCATATATAATTTTTGGAGGACTCTTATTATGTAATGCCACATCAGATAGCCCTGGAATTGGCTGAGTGACACCTCTGGGTGGTGGACTCTCCATCTAAATTAAGTCTGGTCTGTGGTAACAGGGAGTTTCCTTTTACAGCTATTAAAACATCACTGGTCATATATGATTTTAGGGGACTCTTATTATGTAATGCCACATCAGATAGCCCTGAAATTGGCTGAGTTGACACCTCGGGTGGTGGACTCTCCCACTCTAAATTAAGTCTGGATTGTCCAACTAAATTAACTAGATGGAAAGATAACAGATATTTTAGGGGTTATTATGTAATGGACAAATAGCCCTGAAATTGGCTGAGGTTTCCTTTGGATTGTCCAACTAAATTTAGATGGAGAGATTGCAGTAGTTAAGGAATGGCGAGTGTTTCCTTGCTGACTATTGCATTGCGTGAAAAGAAAAAAAAAAGGGGGCTAGAATGACCGTACTTTTCGAATTGGAGGCTGGCCTGACCGCAGTAAACATTAACAGAATCGTTGAAATGTAGCGAAAACATGTTTCCTTGCGATTATAATGCTTTTAGAAATGACAAGCAATTTCCATGAAACTGTGTAGTTGTATCTGAATGAAACAAAAATATAGCAAATATGAAAGCATTTTGCATCTAAAGCTGGCAATATGTTTGAAATTAGTGAGAACAATGCAGTCAGAAAACGTGTTTTGCAACGTGTTTTACATCTTTCTGAAAACAATAACAGACTCATAGAAATGTAGCGAAAACATTTTTCCTTTGCGATTATAATGCTTTTAGAAGTGACAAGCGATTTCCATGAAACTGTGTAGTTATGTCTGAATGAAACAAAATATAGCATGTGAAAGCATTTTGCATCTAAAGCTGGCAATATGTTTGAAATTCGTGAGAACATTAACAATGCAGTCAGAAAACGTGTTTTGCAACGCGTTTTACATCTTCCTGAAAACATTAACAGAATCATAGAAATGTAACGAAAACATGTTTCCTTGCGATTATAATGGTTTTTAGAAGAGACAAGCGATTTCATTGAAACTGTGTAGTTGTATCTGAATTAAACAAAAATATAGCATGTGAAATCGTTTTGCATCTAAAGCTGTCAATATGTTTGAAATTAGTAAGAACACTAACAATGCACTCAGAAAACAGGTTTAGCAAGCAGTTTAAGGTCTTTTACGCACCTCTGAAAGAATGAAGCAGAAACACTTAGAAACATCACTCTGGGTCACAGAATACATATCTTTCTGAAAACATTAACGGAATCATAGAAATGTAACGAAAACATGTTTCCTTGCGATTATAAGGACACTGAGAAGTGACAAGGGATTTCAATGAAACTGTGTAGCGATTATAATGATACTGAGAAGTGACAAGCGATTTCAGAAAACGTGTTTTGCAAAGCAGTTTACGGTCCTTTAGGCACCTCTGAAAGAATAAAGCAGAAACACTTAGAAACATCACTCTGGGTCACAGAATACATATCTTTCTGAAAACATTAACAGAATAATACAAATGTAAAGAAACCATGTTTCCTGTTGCTGATTATAATGATACTGAGAAGTGACAAGCCATTTCAATGAAACTATGTAGTTGGATCTAAATGAAACAAAAATATAGCATGTGAAAGCATTTTGCATCTAAATCTGGCATATATGTTTGAAATTAGTAAGAACATTAACAATGCGACTGCATTGTTTTGCGACTCAATCGTGTTTTGCAAAGCAGTTTACGGTCCTTTAGGCACCTGTGAAAGAGATGATGCAGAAAAACTTAGAAACATCATTCTGGATCTCTGATTACATATCTTTCTGAAAACATTAACAGAATAATAGAAATGTAAAGAAACCATGTTTCCTTACGATTATAATGATACTGAGAAGCGACAAAGCGATTTCAAAGCTAAACTGTGCAGTTGTATCTGAATAAAACAAAATGTAGCAGTTTACGGTCCTTTAGGCACCTCTGAAGGAGATAAAGCAGAAACACTTAGAAACATCACACTGGGTCACAGAATACATATCTTTCTGAAAACATTAACAGAATCATAGAAATTTACGAAAACATGTTTCCTTGCGAATATAATGATACTGAAAAGTGACAAGCGATTTCAATGAAACTGTGTAGTTGTATCTGAATTAAACGAAAATATAGCATGTGAAAGCATTTTGCATCTAAAGCTGTCAATATGTTTGAAATTAGTAAGAACATTAACAATGCACTCAGAGAAAGCGGGTTTACATAAGCAGTTTAAGGTCTTTAGGCATATCTGAAATAGATGAAGCAGAAAACGTCAGATACATCACTCTGGGTCACAGAATACATATCTTTCTGAAAACATTAACAGAAGCATAGAAATATAATGAAAACATCTTTCCTTGCTATAGTAATTATACTGAGAAGTGGCAAGCGATTTCAATAAAACTGTGCAGTTGTATCTGAATAAAACAAAAATGTAGCAGTTTACGGTCCTTTAGGCACCTCTGAAGGAGATAAAGCTGAAACACTTAGAAACATCACTCTGGGTCACAGAATACAGAATACATATCTTTCTGAAAACATTAACGGAATCATAGAAATGTATGTAAACCATATATCCTTGCGATTATAATGATACTGAGAAGTCACAAGCGATTTCAATGAAACTGTGTAGTTGTATCTGAATAGAAGAAAAATATAGCATGTGAAAGCATTTTGCACCTAAAGATTGCAATATGTTTGAAATCAGTGAGAACTTTAACAATGCACTCGAAAAACGTGTTTAGGTTTAGGAAAAAGTTTAAGGTCTTTATCTGAAAGAGATAAAGCAGAAAACGTCAGAAACATCAATCTGGGTCACAGAATACATATCTTTCTGAAAACATTAACAGAATAATAGAAATGTTAAGAAACCATGTTTCCTTTGCGATTATAATGATACTGAGAAGCGACAAGCGATTTCAACGAAACTGTGCAGTTGTATCTGAATAAAACAAAATGTAGCAGTTTACGGTCCTTTAGGCACCTCTGAAGGAGATGAAGCAGAAACACTTAGAAACATCACTCTGGGTCACAGAATACATATCTTTCTGAAAACATTAACAGAAATTTACGAAAACATGTTTCCTTGCGAATATAATGATACTGAGAAGTGACCAGCGATTTCAATGAAACTGTGTAGTTGTATCTGAATAGTAGAAAAATATAGCATGTGAAAGTATTTTGCACCTAAAGATTGCAATATGTTTGAAATCAGTGAGAACATTAACAATGCACTCCGAAAAACGCGTGTTTAGGTTTAGGAAAAGTTTAAGGTCTTTATCTGAAAGAGATAAAGCAGAAAACGTCAGAAACATCAATCTGGGTCACAGAATACATATCTTTCTGAAAACATTAACAGAATAATAGAAATGTTAAGAAACCATGTTTCCATGCATTATAATGATACTGAGAAGCTGACAAGCAATTTCAACGAAACTGTGCAGTTGTATCTGAATAAAACAAAATGTAGCAGTTTACGGTCCTTTAGGCACCTCTGAAGGAGATGAAGCAGAAACACTTAGAAACATCACTCTGGGTCACAGAATACATATCTTTCTGAAAACATTAACAGAAATTCACGAAAACATGTTTCCTTATGTAATATAATGATACTGAGAAGTGACCAGCGATTTCATTGAAACTGTGTAGTTGTATCTGAATTAAACGAAAATATAGCATGTGAAAGCATTTTGCATCTAAAGCTGTCAATATGTTTGAAATTAGTAAGAACATTAACAATGCACTCAGAAAAGCGGGTTTAGCAAGCGCTTATGGTCTTTACGCACCTCTGAAAGAATGAAGCAGAAACACTTAGAAACATCATTCTGGGTCACAGAATACATATCTTTCTGAAAACATTAACGGAATCATAGAAATGTATAGAAACCATGTTTCTTCCTTTATGCATTATAATGATACTGAGAAGCGACAAAGCGATTTCAATGAAACTGTGTAGTTGTATCTAAATAGAAGAAAAATATAGCATGTGAAAGCATTTTGCACCTAAAGATTGCAATATGTTTGAAATCAGTGAGAACATTAACAATGCACTCAAAAAGCGTGTTTAGGTTTAGGAAAACGTTTAAGGTCTTTATCTGAAAGAAATAAAGCAGAAAACGTCAGAAACATCAATCTGGGTCACAGAATACATATCTTCTGAAAACATTAACAGAATAATAGAAATGTAAAGAAACCATGTTTCCTTTATGATTATAATGATACTGAGAAGCGACAAAGCGATTTCCAATGAAATTGTGTAGTTGTTTCTATATAGAAGAAAAATATAGCATGTGAAAGCATTTTGCATCTAAAGCTGGCAATATTTTTGAAATTAGTGAGAACATCAACAATGCAGTCAGAAAACGTGTTTTGCAAGTAGTTTATGGTCTTTTAGGCACTACTGAAAGAGATAAAGCAGAAAACGTCACAAAACATCACTCTGGGTCAGAGAATGGTAATGTAACGATAACATTTTTTTTTACGAGTTATAATGATACTGAGAAGTGACAAGCGATTTCAATGAAACTGTGTAGTTGTATCTGAATGAAACTAAAATATAGCGTTTAAGGTCTTTAGGCACATCTGAAAGAGATAAAGCAGAAACACTTAGAAACATCACTCTGGGTCACAGAATACATATTTTTCTGAAAACATTAACAGAAGTATAGAAATGTAACGAAAACATGTTTCCTTGCGATTATAATGATACTGAGAAGTGACAAGCGATTTCAACGAAACTTTGTAGTTTTATCTGCATGAAACTAAAATATAGCGATTAAGGTCTTTTAGGCACATCTGAAAGAGATAAAGCAGAAAACGCTAGAAACAACACTCTGGGTAACAGGTTACATATTTTTCTGAAAACATTAACAGAAGCATAGAAATGTAACGAAAACATGTTTCCTTGCGATTATTAGGATACTGAGAGGTGACAAGCGATTTCAATGAAACTGTGTAGTTGTATCTAAATAAAGCAAAAATATAGCAGTTTAGGCATCATTTGCATCTAAAGATAGCAATATGTTTGAAATTAGAGAGAACGTTAATGATGCATTCAGAAAACGTGTTTTGCAAGCAGTTTAAGGTCTTTTAGGCACATCTGAAAGAGATAAAGCAGAAAACGCCAGAAACATCACTCTTGGTCACAGGATACATATCTTTCTGAAAACATTAACAGACTCACAGAAATGTAACGAAAACATGTTTCCTTGCAATTATAATGATACTGAGAAGTAACAGGAGATTTCAATGAAACTGTGTAGTTGTATCTGAATGAAACTAAAATATAGCAGTTTAAGGCATCATTTGCATCTATAGATGGCAATATCTTTGAAATTAGAGAGAACATTAATGATGCAGTCAGAAAACGTGTTTTGCAAGCAGTTTAAAGGCCTTTTAGGCACATCTGAAAGAGATAAAGCAGAAAACGCCAAGAAACATCACTCTGGGTCACAGGATACATATCTTTCTGAAAACATTAACAGACTCACAGAAATGTAACGAAAACATGTTTCCTTGCTTTTATAAAGATACTGATAAATGACAAGCGATTTCAACGAAACTTTGTAGTTTTATCTGGATGAAACTAAAATATAGCGATTAAGGTCTTTTAGGCACATCTGAAAGAGATAAAGCAGAAAACGCTAGAAACAACACTCTGGGTAACAGGTTAAATATTTTTCTGAAAACATTAACAGAAGCATAGAAATGTAACGAAAACATGTTTCATTTCGATTATTAGGATACTGAGAAGTGACAAGCGATTTCAACGAAACTGTGTAGTTGTATCTAAATAAAACAAAAATATAGCAGTTTAGGCATCATTTGCATCTAAAGATAGCAATATGTTTGAAATTAGAGAGAACATTAATGATGCAGTCAGAAAACGTGTTTTGCAAGCAGTTTAAGGTCTTTTAGGCACATCTGAAAGAGATAAAGTGAAAACGCCAGAAACATCACTCTGGGTCACAGGATACATATCTTTCTGAAAACATTAACTGAAGCATAGAAATGTATTTAACGATTTCAATGAAGTGTGTAGTTGTATCTGGATGAAACTAAAATATAGCGATTAAGGTCTTTTAGGCACATCTGAAAGAGATAAAGCAGAAAACGCCAGAAACATCAGTTCAGGGTCACAGGATAGATATCATTCTGAAAACATTAACTGAAGCATAGAAATGTAACAAAAACATGTTTCCTTGCGATTATAGGGATACTTATGACAAGCGATGACAAGCGATTTCAATGAAACTGTGCAGTTTCATCTGGATGAAACTAAAATATAGCGATTTAGGCACATCTGAAAGAGATAAAGCAGAAACCGCCAGAAATATCACTCTGGGTCACAGGATAGATATCATTCTGAAAACATTAACAGAAGCATAGAAATGTAACAAAAACATGTTTCCTTGCGATTATAATGATACTGAGAAGTGACAGGAGATTTCAATGAAACTGTGTAGTTGTATCTGAATGAAACTAAAATATAGCGATTAAGATCTTTTAGGCACATCTGAAAGAGATAAAGCAGAAAACGCTAGAAACAACACTCTGGGTAACAGGTTACATATTTTTCTGAAAACATTAACAGAAGCATAGAAATGTAACGAAAACATGTTTCCTTGCGATTATAATGATACTGAGAAGTGACAAGCGATTTCAATGAAGTGTGTAGTTTTATCTGGATGAAACTAAAATATTGCGATTAAGGTCTTTTAGGCACATCTGAAAGAGATAAAGCAGAAAACGCCAGAAACATCAGTTCAGGGTCACAGGATAGATATCATTCTAGAAAACATTAACTGAAGCATAGAAATGTAACGAAAACATGTTTCCTTTACGATTATAATGATACTGAGAAGTGACAAGCGATTTCAATGAAGTGTGTAGTTGTATCTGGATGAAACTAAAATATAGCGATTAAGGTCTTTCAGGCACATCTGAAAGAGATAAAGCAGAAAACGCTAGAAACAACACTCTGGGTAACAGGTTACATATTTTTCTGAATAGAAAACATGCCAGAATGCCAGAAACATTCCTTGCGATTATAAGGATACTGAGAAGTGACAAGCGATTTCAATGAAACTGTGTAGTTGTATCTAAATAAAACAAAAATATAGCAGTTTAGGCATCATTTGCATCTAAAGATAGCAATATGTTTGAAATTAGAGAGAACATTAACAATGCACTCAGAACACGTGTTTTGCAAGCAGTTTAAGGTCTTTTAGGTACATCTGAAAGAGATAAAGCAGAAAACGCCAGAAATATCACTCTGGGTCACAGGATACATATCTTTCAGAAAACATTAATAGAAGCATAGAAATGTAACGAAAGCATGTTTCCTTGCGATTATTAGGATACTGAGAGGTGACAAGCGATTTCAATGAAACTGTGTAGTTGTATCTGAATGAAACTAAAATATAGCGTTTAAGGTCTTTAGGCACATCTGAAAGAGATAAAGCAGAAAACGCCAGAAACATCACTCTGGGTCACAGGATACATATCTTTCTGAAAACATTAACAGAAGCATAGAAATGTAACGAAAACATGTTTCCTTGTGATTATAATGATACTGAGAAGTGACAGGAGATTTCAATGAAACTGTGTAGTTGTATCTGAATGAAACTAAAATATAGCGATTAAGGTCTTTTAGGCACATCTGAAAGAGATAAAGTGAAAACGCCAGAAACATCACTCTGGGTCACAGGATACATATCTTTCTGAAAACATTAACAGACTCACAGAAATGTAACGAAAACATGTTTCCTTGCGATTATTAGGATACTGAGAGGTTACAAGCGATTTCAACGAAACTGTGTAGTTGTATCTAAATAAAAAAAAATATAGCAGTTTAAGGCATCATTTGCATCTATAGATGGCAATATCTTTGAAATTAGAGAGAACATTAATGATGCAGTCAGAAAACGTGTTTTGCAAGAAGTTTAAAGGCCTTTTAGGCACATCTGGAAGAGATAAAGCAGAAAACGCCAAAAACATCAGTTCAGGGTCTCAGGATAGATATCATTCTGAAAACATTAACTGAAGCATAGAAATGTAACGAAAACATGTTTCCTTGCGATTATAAGGATACTGATAAATGACAAGCGATTTCATTGAAGTGTGTAGTTGTATCTGGATAAAACTAAAATATAGAAGTTTAAGGTCTTTTAGGCACATCTGAAAGAGATAAAGCAGAAAACGTTAGAAACAACACTCTGGGTAACAGGTTACATATTTTTCTGAAAACATTAACAGACGCATAGAAATGTAACGAAAACATGTTTCCTTGCGATTATAATGATACTGAGAAGTGACAGGAGATTTCAATGAAACTGTGTAGTTGTATCTGAATGAATCTAAAATATAGCATGTGAAAGCATTTTGCATCTAAAGATGGCAATATCTTTGAAATTAGAGAGAACATTAATGATGCAGTCAGAAAACGTGTTTTGCAAGCAGTTTAAGGCCTTTTAGGCACATCTGAAAGAGATAAAGCAGAAAACTCCAGAAACATCATTCTGGGTCACAGGATACATATCTTTCTGAAAACATTAACAGACTCACAGAAATGTAAAGAAAACATGTTTCCTTGCGATTATAAAGATACTGATAAATGACAAGCGATTTCAATGATGTGTGTAGTTGTATCTGGATGAAACTAAAATATAGCGATTAAGGTCTTTTAGGCACATCTGAAAGAGATAAAGCAGAAAACGCCAGAAACATCAGTTCAGGGTCACAGGATAGATATCATTCTGAAAACATTAACTGAAGCATAGAAATGT
Organism: Beaufortia kweichowensis; assembly: GCA_019155185.1. Taxonomy (NCBI): domain Eukaryota; kingdom Metazoa; phylum Chordata; class Actinopteri; order Cypriniformes; family Gastromyzontidae; genus Beaufortia; species Beaufortia kweichowensis. The sequence goes on along the minus strand of CM032818.1, from coordinate 12,646,654 downwards.
AACGAAAACATGTTTCCTTGCGATTATAAGGATACTGAGAAGTGACAGGAGATTTCAATGAAACTGTGTGTTGTATCTGAATGAAACTAAAATATAGCATGTGAAAGCATTTTGCATCTAAAGATGGCAATATGTTTGAAATTAGAGAGAACAGTGATGCAGTCAGAAAACGTGTTTTGAAGCAGTTTAAGGTCTTTTGGGCACATCTGAAAGAGATAAAGCAGAAAACGCCAGAAACATCACTCTGGGTCACAGGATACATATCTTTCTGAAAACATTAACAGACTCACAGAAATGTAACGAAAACATGTTTCCTTGCGATTATAATGATACTGAGAAATGACAAGCGATTTCAATGAAAATGTGTAGTTGTATCTGAATGAAACTAAAATATAGCATGTGAAAGCATTTTGCATCTAAAGATGGCAATATGTTTGAAATTAGATAGAATGTTAATGATGCATTCAGAAAACATGTTTTGAAACAGTTTAAGGTCTTTTAGGCACATCTGAAAGAGATAAAGCAGAAAACGCCAGAAACATCACTCTGGGTCACAGGATACATATCTTTCAGAAAACATTAATAGAAGCATAGAAATGTAACGAAAGCATGTTTCCTTGCGATTATTAGGATACTGAGAGGTGACAAGCGATTTCAATTAAACTGTGTAGTTGTATCTAAATAAAACAAAAATATAGCAGTTTAGGCATCATTTGCATCTAAAGCTAGCAATATGTTTGAAATTAGAGAGAACATTAATGATGCAGTCAGAAAACGTGTTTTGCAAGCAGTTTAAGGCCTTTTAGGCACATCTGAAAGAGATAAAGCAGAAAACGCAAGAAACATCACTCTGGGTCACAGGATACATATCTTTCTGAAAACATTAACAGAATCACAGAAATGTAACGAAAACATGTTTCCTTGCGATTTTAAAGATACTGATAAATGACAAGCGATTTCAATGAAGTGTGTAGTTGTATCTGGATGAAACTAAAATATAGCGATTAAGGTCTTTTAGGCACATCTGAAAGAGATAAAGCAGAAAACGCCAGAAACATCACTCTGGGTCACAGGATACATATCTTTCTGAAAACATTAACAGAAGCATAGAAATGTAACGAAAACATGTTTCCTTGCGATTATAATGATACTGATAAATGACAAGCGATTTCAATTAAACTGTGCAGTTTTTTCTGGATGAAACTAAAATATAGCGATTTAGGCACATCTGAAAGAGATAAATCAGAAAACGCCAGAAACATCACTCTGGATACATATCTTTCTGAAAACATTAACAGACTCACAGACATATAACGAAAACATGTTTCTTGCGATTATAAGGATACTGATAAGTGACAAGCGATTTCAATGAAACTGTGTAGTTGTATCTGAATGAAACTAAAATATAGCGTTTAAGGTCTTTAGGCACATCTGAAAGAGATAAAGCAGAAACACTTAGAAACATCACTCTGGGTCACAGAATACATATTTTTCTGAAAACATTAACAGAAGTATAGAAATGTAACGAAAACATGTTTCCTTGCGATTATAATGATACTGAGAAGTGACAAGCGATTTCAACGAAACTTTGTAGTTTTATCTGGATGAAACTAAAATATTGCGATTAAGGTCTTTTAGGCACATCTGAAAGAGATAAAGCAGAAAACGCCAGAAACATCAGTTCAGGGTCACAGGATAGATATCATTCTGGAAACATTAACTGAAGCATAGAAATGTAACGAAAACATGTTTCCTTGCGATTATAAGGATACTTATGACAAGCGATGACAAGCGATTTCAATGAAACTGTGCAGTTTTATCTGGATGAAACTAAAATATAGCGATTTAGGCACATCTGAAAGAGATAAAGCAGAAAACGCCAGAAACATCAGTTCAGGGTCACAGGATAGATATCATTCTGAAAACATTAACTGAAGCATAGAAATGTAACGAAAACATGTTTCCTTGCGATTATAGGGATACTTATGACAAGCGATGACAAGCGATTTCAATGAAACTGTGCAGTTTTATCTGGATGAAACTAAAATATAGCGATTTAGGCACATCTGAAAGAGATAAAGCAGAAAACGCCAGAAACATCACTCTGGGTCACAGGATACATATCTTTCTGAAAACATTAACAGACTCACAGAAATGTAACGAAAACATGTTTCCTTGCGATTATAATGATACTGAGAAGTGACAAGCGATTTCAATGAAACTGTGTAGTTGTATCTGAATGAAACTAAAATATAGCGTTTAAGGTCTTTAGGCACATCTGAAAGAGATAAAGCAGAAAACGCCAGAAACATCACTCTGGGTAACAGGATACATATCTTTCTGAAAACATTAACAGAAGCATAGAAATGTAACGAAAACATGTTTCCTTGCGATTATAATGATACTGTAAGGCTGGATGGGAAAAGCCACCCAAAAACCACCCACTGGCCCAGCGTAGGAGTCCAGTGGTAATGGCCGAAGGTTTCAGCTAGCTTCGGTCTTTTCCTCAAGCTTTATTCTTTACTTTTTATTCCTCAATTTTATCTGACTCCAAAAGATAAAACCTTGTGTGTTAAGTTAAGATTCTTAAATTTAGATAAATGTTTTATCATTCTATTCAACTCACTATTATTATTGGACTTGTACAATTGTTGTTCTCAATGTCGCGACAGGGTCCTTGCTGTGTATGCGGGCCACGATCACAAACTCGACCGTATAACCAGAGGTTATGGCTAAAGCAATTTAACAATGTAGCTCCGCATTACTATTGTTAAAAGGTACTTATGTAGCCCCATACAATCACCTATATAATGCAATTGCATAACAACTTAGTTAAAAGTTAAGTAATTTAGATAATCAGAGGTTATACTAAAGCCCCCATACAATCGAACTCTTCTCTGACTAAACAGAGGATACACAAAACTCTTCTCTGACTAAACAGAGGATACACAAAACTCTTCTCTGACTAAACAGAGGATACACAAAACTCTTTCTGACTAAACAGAGGATACACAAAACTCTTCTCTGACTAAACAGAGGATACACAAAACTCTTCTCTGACTAAACAGAGGATACACAAAATCCGACTGCATAACAACTTAATTATTTCAATATACTTAACCCTGGTTAGTATTATGGGTAATACGGATGCATCATAGTCTACTAAGCCAATAATTCAGAGTATTTAGAATAGATACAAACATAACAATTTATTCAACAGGTAAAGCGACAGCAATGATTCAATATCTAATTCAAACAATTTAGTAAAGTGATCAATTCATGTGGAAACAGTCAATAATGCAGAAATGAGAGAATTTAGAAATGTTTACCTGACAATCCAAACTACGCACAGCGATTGAGCGGGAGATCCGTTTACAGACTCCAACTATAAGAACTACACACAGTGATTGTGCGGGGAGATCCGTTTACAGACTCCAACTATAAGAACTACACACAGTGATTGTGCGGAGATCCGTTTACAGACTCCCAGAACCTTTTGCTTGCTTCCCTTAAATACCCAAATCAAAGTATACTTCCTCCAAATGGAGATGTAATTTTATAGAAAAGACTCTGAACCTGATCAGGCCCAAATGGCCATTTCCATGAAAGAGCCCAGGAAGGACACCCACAACAGTGAGCAGAATATCTCCAAACTCCTTAAACCTTTGTTATGATCTGCTCTACTGTTGTGGGGATAGGAAGACTCATTGTGTAATCGCACTGAGACATTTCAAATGATATGAGACATGAATATTTAGATACTTTGATCACACAGAATGTGGTATATCTTAAATACAGTTCATTGATGAGTTTTGGGGATCTCTGAGCTAAGGGGAAGTAGATGAAGAGAGGGGAGAAAGAGACAGATGTGAAGGTGTGAGTTCAAAGGAAATCAGCATCCTTTGAGGTGTGCTATTTGAGATGGGGATGCAAACTCTGTGGGGAACTCCAATATGTTGGAAAGAGTCCTTTGTTCCCCAGGATGTGATGTCCTGTTGGTTTGGACATCTTGGCACCAGTCTTACAATACTGAGAAGTGACAGGAGATTTCAATGAAACTGTGTAGTTGTATCTGAATGAAACTAAAATATAGCGATTAAGGTCTTTTAGGCACATCTGAAAGAGATAAAGCAGAAAACGCTAGAAACAACACTCTGGGTAACAGGTTACATATTTTTCTGAAAACATTAACAGAAGCATAGAAATGTAACGAAAACATGTTTCATTTCGATTATTAGGATACTGAGAGGTGACAAGCGATTTCAATGAAACTGTGTAGTTGTATCTAAATAAAACAAAAATATAGCAGTTTAGGCATCATTTGCATCTAAAGATAGCAATATGTTTGAAATTAGAGAACATTAATGATGCAGCAGAAAGCGTGTTTTGCAAGCAGTTTACGGTCTTTTAGGCACATCTGAAAGAGATAAAGCAGAAAACGCCAGAAACATCACTCTGGGTCACAGGATACATATCATTCTGAAAACATTAACTGAAGCATAGAAATGTAACGAAAACATGTTTCCTTGCGATTATAAGGATACTTATGACAAGCGATGACAAGCGATTTCAATGAAACTGTGCAGTTTTATCTGGATGAAACTAAAATATAGCGATTTAGGCACATCTGAAAGAGATAAAGCACGCCAGAAACATCACTCTGGGTCACAGGATACATATCTTTCTGAAAACATTAACAGACTCACAGAAATGTAGCGAAAACATGTTTCCTTGCGATTATAAGGATACTGATAAGTGACAAGCGATTTCAATGAAACGGTGTAGTTGTATCTGAATGAAACTAAAATATAGCGTTTAAGGCCTTTAGGCACATTTGAAAGAGATAAAGCAGAAAACGCCAGAAATATCACTCTGGGTCACAGGATACATATCCTTCTGAAAACATTAACAGAAGCATAGAAATGTAACGAAAACATGTTTCCTTGCGATTATAATGATACTGAGAAGTGACAAGCGATTTCAACGAAAATGTGTAGTTGTATCTGAATGAAACTAAAATATAGCATGTGAAAGCATTTTGCATTCAAAGATGGCAATATGTTTGAAATTAGAGAGAACAGTGATGCAGTCAGAAAACGTGTTTTGAAGCAGTTTAAGGTCTTTTGGGCACATTTGAAAGAGATAAAGCAAAAAACGCCAGAAACATCACTCTGGGTCACAGGATACATATCTTTCTGAAAACATTAACAGACTCACAGAAATGTAACGAAAACATGTTTCCTTGCGATTATAATGATACTGAGAAGTGACAAGCGATTTCAACGAAACTGTGTAGTTGTATCTAAATAAAAAAAAAATATAGCAGTTTAAGGCATCATTTGGATCTATAGATGGCAATATCTTTGAAATTAGAGAGAACATTAATGATTGTTACGTTCCTATATCAAGTCTAGGGTAGACAGGTAAGCGTAACAGAATAAAAAAAGTGGTGTATTGTGTGTGTGTCAGCACTGAAGATCAGTTAACAACCTCGAAAGAGAAATACTGAATGGGGACAAATCAACATTACAATGTAAATAGAGAAAAATATATTATTTTATTGGACAATTGCAGTAGGGTTTCAATGAGCTTCAAGAGGAGCTTTAGCCAAAACAACAAACAAAGAACATCTACCTAAAACACAAAACTAATTAACCTACCAGAAAGAAAAGAAACAGAAATACAACAAAATACCCTAACTCCCTAACTATCATAAACAGAGATAAACAAGTATAAACAAAAGATGGCACTCCCTCTCTACTTAACCCCATCCCAGTTTAACATATGTATTAGATTGAAATTTGAAGACAAATATTAACTCACAGACATAGGTCAGCTACGGTTGTAGAGATAGTTTAAGTGGTTAACACACTTCTGGTTATACCTTGGAAAACCCAAGGAGAAATACACCTCAAAACAGAGCCTCCACACACACACACACAACCACACTGGTCGGTGGTGAGAATACTGCTTAAATGTCAGCTGCTCCCCCTCATCCTCCAATCAGCGGGAACAGCCAATCATTGGTAACAGGTGGTAGCCATTACCCTACTACTTGCAGTAGAGGAACCGAGAGGAGAGAGAGAGAAGAGAGAGAGAGAGAGAAACACACAAGAAACCACTACGTCCTGGGGACGTAACACCCTCACCACACAAAAAATTACAATAACTTTTTGTAATTTTAAAACACAGGACAAGTCTTACTTAACCCAACCTAAGTTCTGGACAAGGCATCAGCTACAAGATTGTCAACTCCCTTTTTATGCGGATCTCAATGTTATATTCCTGCATAATAAGGGACCACCGCATTAGGCGTTGATTAGCATTGGACATTCTCATCAGGAACACCAAGGGGTTAAGATCAGTATAGACACTAATGGTACTAGAACTCCCACCCAAATACACCTCAAAATGCTGAAGTGCTAACAATAAAGCCAATGCTTCTTTCTCAATCGTGCTATAATTTTGTTGGGTCTTAGAAAACTTTTTGAAAAAAAGATACAGGATGCTCGACTTCAGCTTGATCCTCCTGCAACAAAACTGCCCCAGCTCCAGTAGCACTGGCATCCACCTGTAACTTAAACGATGATGAAAAATTGGGGGCAGAAAGAACAGGAGCGGTACAGAGTAAATCCTTAGCAGCATTGAAAGCACTCATACATTCTGAAGACCACACAAACTTCCTAGATGTACTTAAAAGGTCAGTAAGAGGTGAAACAATAGCAGCAAAGTTTCTACAAAAACCCCGGTAATACCCAGCCATACCCAAGAAGCGCCGCAACTCACGTTTGTTAGTCGGGGTAGGAAACTCTACAATTGCACAAACTTTGGCCTCCACTGGCCGCACCTGACCTTGTCCAACACGTTTGCCAAGATACATAACAACAGCCTTAGCAAACTCACATTTGGCTAGATTTAAGGTTAGAGAAGCACCAGCCAACCGGCCAAACACTACATCCAGCTTAGCCAAATGATCCTCCCATGTGTCAGAGTACACCACAACATCATCCAGATACACTTCACAATCTAGTACTCCTGACAAGACTCTGTTCATCAACCGCTGGAAAGTGGAAGGGGCATTTCGCATGCCAAAAGCCATGACAGAGTACTGTAGGAAGTTATCAGGCGTCACAAACGCAGATATTTCTGAAGCACGAGATGTTAAAGGAACTTGCCAGTACCCTTTTAGGAGATCTAATTTTGTGACGTAATGTGCACTACCAACACGATCTACACAATCTTCCATTCTCGGAAGGGGAAAGGAATCTGGCTTGGTTACAGCATTGATTTTCCAGTAATCAGTACAGAATCTATAGGTGGAGTCACGTGTATTACGTGTGACATATGCCTTCAACATATTCACATGACATACTCTACTCTTTCGTTTGCGATCAGGAGTACAAACAAGATAGTTAGTTTCACCAAGTTTCCTCTCAATCGTATAAGGACCATTAAACCTAGCCTGCAAGGCTGACCCCGGTACTGGAAGCAAGACCAGCACAGGATCACCAGGCTGGAAGGTACGCACCACACTCTTACGGTCATACCGGGCTTTCATCCTAGTCTGACAGCTTACCAGATGAGCTCTAGCAATCTCACAAGCCTTGTTAAGCCTCTCACGGAAATCACTCACATAATCAAGAATAGACATAGAAGAGGGACCCTGGGACAACAACTGCTCACGGAGTAGCTTGAGGGGACCTCTCACTGTATGTCCAAATACCAGATCCGCTGGACTAAAACCCAGCGATTCCTGAACACTCTCCCTCACAGCAAACATAAGCAAAGGTAAACCCTCTACCCAACTCTAACCAGTCTCTATGCAAAATTTCCGGAACATAGACTTGAGTGTCTGATGAAATCTTTCCAAAGCACCCTGGGATTGTGGGTGGTAAGCACTAGCTAATTGATGTTTTATGCCCAACTCACTTAACATCTGTGAAAACACTTTGGATGTAAAATTAGTGCCTTGATCTGACTGAATCACCTTTGGCAAGCCAAAGATGGAACAGAACCTGATGAGCTCTTGCACAATGGTCCTAGCTTTAAGGGTGCGTAAAGGAATTGCCTCAGGGTAACGAGTTGCAGCACACATGATGGTCAAAATGTACTGGTGCCCTGCCTTCGACTTAGGCAAAGGCCCTACACAATCAATAATTAATCGTTCAAATGGCTCACCAATAACTGGTATCGGAATAAGTGGAGCTAGAGGAACGACTTGATTTGGGTTGCCTGCCAACTGACAAGTATGACAGGAACGGACAAATTTGGACACAGATGATTTTAACCCTGGCCAAAAGAAGTATTTGGAGATGTGATGAAAGGTTTTTGTCACCCCTAAGTGTCCTGATAAAGCACTCCCATGAGCAAGCTGAAGAACTTGTGAACGATAATTAGATGGTAGCACAATTTGGCGAACCTCTTGCCAATTCACATCAGAATGTTGTGGCTTCCACTTGCGCATCAGCACTCCATCCTCCCAATAATAGGCTACTCTAGCTTCTAGCACTTGCATAATGTCCACCACAGCATCAATGCAAGGAGCCAGGGAAGGATCAGAGGTCTGAGCAGCAATCAGATCTTCCTTACAAACCTTTAAAGAAAAATCTGATATCACACTCGATTCAATAGGTTGCGGCACGCTTTCAGGTACAACACTTAGCTCACATTTCACACAGTCAGGCTGATGGAAAAGCACAGTATCTGAAAGATCAACAGAATCTTCTTGTCTGCACAACGATTTCCTTGACTGTGCTCTGGTCACCACACAGGCAGGAAATGCGGTAGAAAACTCATTAACACTAGGTTTGTGTGTTACAATAGGTCTAGGAAAAACCTTACCCCCAGCAAGCTCATTCCCCAGAATAAGACTGACACCCTCTACAGGTAACTGGGAGCACACTCCCATTGTCACTGGTCCTGTCACTAGGTCAGACTCCAAATACACCCTATGAAGGGGAACATTAACACATCCCATTTCACATCCACGGATTAACACATCACTACCTGTATATGACTCCAGTGAAAAAGGAAGCATTGTCTCCAAAATCAAAGTCTGCATGGCTCCAGTGTCCCTCAAAATCCTTATAGGCCGTGTCTCAGAGTCAGGAGAAAGAGAAACTGAACCAGAAGAAAGAAAGGGTTTATATACAACAGCATCCAAATCATTTAGTTCAGGTACAGATGTCACTACAGCTGCAGATTGCACTAAAGCTACATTTTTAGGCTTGGAACCAGAATTTTTCTGCTTCCAAGCCTTACACTCCGAAATCAAATGCCCTGGGTCAAGACAATAAAAACAGACCCGCTTGTCCACTACATATTTAGGACTAGCTTTACGCCTAACTCCACCAGACCTCTCAGTTTTCGTAAAGTGACTAGCAGACTGAAATGACTCTGAACCCTCCACACCTGGAGACAGATTTTTCGACTGACGTGTAGAAGAAAACACATTACGATGGGTCAACACAAACTCATCCGCTATAACAGAAGCCTCAGTTACAGCTTGCACTTTCTGTTCATTTAAATGAACAACAACATTCTCAGGGACACATGCTTTAAAGTCTTCCAACAAAATCAATTCTTGGAGCTGCTCAAAAGTACTAATCTTACTGGAAAGACACCACTTTTCAAACAGTGCCTTTTTCTCTCTGAGTGCAAATTCAACATATGTTTGTCTGGCTGTTTTGCATGCGACCTAAACTTCTGACGATATGCTTCGGAACCAACTCATATGCTCTTAGCACAGCAGACTTCACTATATCATAATCAAGAGATTGTTCAACAGGTAATGCAACTGAAACCTCTTGAGCTTTTCCAGACAAATTGCATTGCAGAAGTAGAGCCCACATATCCTTAGGCCACCGCAGCTTTGCAGCTACACGTTCAAATGCTGTAAAGTAGGAGTCTACTTCTGCCTCTCTAAATGGCGGCACAAGTCGAATATTTCTACTGACATCAAAAACAGACTCGGCAGGTAAATCAGAGGAGCCATCATTGGGGGCCTGAACAGAATCCGCTAATGACCCTATTGCTGGCAACTGAGAAGGTCTAGTTTGTGGTGATTGAGTGAGTCTAGCACGTGGTGAGGGAGTAGGTCTGCTACATAGCCTTAGAGCCTCTAGCTCATGTCTACGCTGCTCACTATCCCGCTCCCGTTCAGCTTCTATCACTCGAAGCTTAATGCGCTGAGCCTCACATTCTTGCCGCGTCACCTGAAGGTCTAATTCTCTCAGCTTAACTGCCAAAAAAGGGTCAGAACCAGAATCTCTAGGATCCATGTTGGGAGTAGAATCCCAGTCAGCAGCCTTAACCACAGCCTCAGATTCTTCCTCAACACCCTCTGGTGAGAGTAAAATTCCAGCTTTTACTAGCTCCCCAAATAATTCCTCTTTAAAAAGCTGCTTACTCACCTCTTTAGGAACGTTAATGTTAAAGAAGTCTGCTATGGCAACTAAATCTCTTTTACGACAACGGTTATATACCTCCAAAGTAGGAAGTAAAGTAAACGAGATTAAATCAAACTCCATACTTTTAATATCTACTTCCACAAAAAAAAAAAAGCAAAACAGCCAAGCAACGCAAAAAGAAAGAACCCAAAGAGAGAAAAAGAACACTTACCTGTTACATCCTAGGACGTAGTGGTTTCTTGTGTGTTTCTCTCTCTCTCTCTCTCTCTCTCTCTCTTTCTCTCTCTCCTCTCGGTTCCTCTACTCGCAAGTAGTAGGTAATGGCTACCACCTGTTACCAATGATTGGCTGTTCCCGCTGATTGGAGGATGAGGCGGAGCAGCGGACATTTAAGCAGTATTCTCACCACCGACCAGGTGAATACCCTAACTCCCTAACTATCATAAACAGAGATAAACAAGTATAAACAAAAAGATGGCACTCCCTCTCTACTTAACCCCATCCCAGTTTAACATATGTATTAGATTGAAATTTCCATAACAAGACAAATATTAACTCACAGACATAGGTCAGCTACGGTTGTAGAGATAGTTTAAGTGGTTAACACACTTCTGGTTATACCTCGGAAAACCCAAGGAGAAATACACCTCAAAACAGAGCCTCCACACACACACAACCACACTGGTCGGTGGTGAGAATACTGCTTAAATGTCCGGCTGCTCCCCTCATCCTCCAATCAGCTGGGGAACAGCCAATCATTGGTAACAGGTGGTAGCCATTACCTACTACTTGCGAGTAGAGGAACCGAGAGGAGAGAGAGAAAGAGAGAGAGAGAGAGAAACACACAAGAAACCACTACGTCCTAGGACGTAACAATGATGCAGTCAGAAAACGTGTTTTGCAAGCAGTTTAAGGCCTTTCAGGCACATCTGAAAGGAGACAGGGGTAACTGCAGCCTGGAGCAATGGAAGTTCCTAACGTTAGGGGCGTTCCTAAATGTAGGGGCGTTCCTAAAGGTTTCTCATTGGTGAAAGGACTTTTACTATGTTGGCCAATCAGCGTTAAATATACATTTACGTATTTCCTTTACACAAGAGAAGATGGCTGCCGTAAGACGTGGTGTAATTCATTTATTCAATTCATTCATTCATTTAATTAATTAATTTATTCAATTCATTCATTTAATTCAATCAGCAAGTTTATCTATGCTTTGTATACCACAATTATGTATATTAAGATCACAATACTGAATTCCTTTTGCGTTATAATTTGCAGCTTCTGTTTACTGTTGTTGACAGACACATATTACGGTCAGAGAAAGAGGTGAACCCATAATGCGTCGAAGACTTCAGGGTTGATGGTCTATATCAGTGTCCTTTTTGTAACAAAAAAACCACAAGAGACACAAGATTCTTCCTCATTTCCAAAGCCACAGACTTAAAGCAGTTAAGTCATGAATGTAAAAAGTACAAGTTTAGTTTTGCTATGCATGTTACATGTCAGATAATTTAAGTAATTTGGTTCATTCCGTGTCATTTAACTTTTAGACCTAAAATAATGATATCATCTTTCTAAAATGATTGTAATAATTTTAAAATTATTTATTTAATAATATTTTTTTGTGGGGCTCCAAATCTTAGGTCAATTTTGTCGTTTTCTATAAAACAATAATTTACTCAGTAAATATGCTTTCATGAAATGTAATGTTTTGACTGTATTCATTTATGCAAAAAAATCAAAATGTTCAGCAAGGGATCTCTGGTTGAGTTGAGACAGAATGGTCCAATTGTTGATAAATGGTGATTAAAGGTGATTAAATGATAATGTGATTTGTAAACGGTGATGTTACAGGTCATGTTAGCATTTGAAATGTATATCAAACACATTTAACATTTTGTCTGTTTATGATTCTTACAGATTTTCTAATATTCGACTGTCACTTGGGATGCAGAAAATATAAGCACTATCACTGCTGCCACTGCCCCAAAACAATAGTAAATAAGGCTGATTTCATCAAGCACATAAATGCATTGCAAACATTCAGCTTCATTGCGCCGAGATGACTCCTCAGGTGAACCCTACAGTTCCTTCAGCTTCTCATTTCGAGATGACTCCGGATGACTCCGCAGGTGAACCCTACAGTTCCTTCAGCTTCTCATTGCGTCGAGATGACTCCGCAGGTGAACCCTACAGTTCCTTCAGCTTCTCATTGCGTCGAGATGACTCCGCAGGTGAACACTACAGTTCCTTCAGCTTCTCAGTGCGTCGAGATGACTCCGCAGGTGAACACTACAGTTCCTTCAGCTTCTCAGTGCGTCGAGATGACTCCGCAGGTGAACACTACAGTTCCTTCAGCTTCTCATTGCGTCGAGATGACTCCGCGGGTGAACACTACAGTTCCTTCAGCTTCTCATTGCGTCGACTCCGATGACTCCGCAGGTGAACACTACAGTTCCTTCCAGCTTCTCATTCGCGCCGAGATGACTCCTTGAGGTGAACCCTACAGTTCCTTCAGCTTCTCATTGCGTCGAGATGACTCCGCAGGTGAACCCTACAGTTCCTTCAGCTTTTCATTGCGTCGAGATGACTCCGCAGGTGAACCCTACAGTTCCTTCAGCTTCTCATTGCGCCGAGATGACTCCGCAGGTGAACACTACAGTTCCTTCAGCTTCTCAGTGCGTCGAGATGACTCCGCGGGTGAACACTACAGTTCCTTCAGCTTCTCAGTCGCGTCGAGATGACTCCGCAGGTGAACACTACAGTTCCTTCAGCTTCTCAGTGCGTCGAGATGACTCGCAGGTGAACACTACAGTTCCTTCAGCTTCTCATTTGCGTCGAGATGACTCCGCAGGTGAACACTACAGTTCCTTCAGCTTCTCATTGCGTCGAGATGACTCGCAAGAGGTGAACACTACAGTTCCTTCAGCTTCTCATTTGCGTCGAGATGACTCCGCGGAGTGAACACTACAGTTCCTTCAGCTTCTCAGCTTCTCAAGGTCGAGATGACTCCGCGAGGTGAACACTACAGTTCCTTCAGCTTCTCAGTGCGCCGAGATGACTCCGCCAGGTGAACACTACAGTTCCTTCAGCTTCTCATTGCGTCAGAGATGACTCGGTGAGATGACTCCGCGGGGTGAACACTACAGTTCCTTCAGCTTCTCATTCGCGTCGAGATGACTCCGCAGGTGAACACTACAGTTCCTTCCAGCTTCTCATTCGCGTGCCGAGATGACTCCGCAGGTGAACACTACAGTTCCTTCAGCTTCTCCAGTGCGTCGAGATGACTCCGCGGGTGAACACTACAGTTCCTTCAGCTTCTCAGTCGTCGAGATGACTCCATGAGGTGAACACTACAGTTCCTTCAGCTTCTCAGTGCGTCGAGATGACTCCGCGGGTGAACACTACAGTTCCTTCAAGCTTCTCAGTGCGCCGAGATGACTCCGCGAGGTGAACACTACAGTTCCTTCAGCTTCTCATAGCGTCGAGGGCATCAAAAACAGCTTGAAAAGTGTTCATAGAAAGCAAGAACAAAGGTTAAATTGTCCCCACTGTCACATGGGTCTTTTGAAGAAAAATCTGAAAAAACACATTCAAAGGGCACATACAGACATAGAGCATGACATCACTGCACAGTCCCACTTTCAAAGTCAATGCATTGACCCAAAGAATGGAGTTTTTGCTGTTGCAAAGTCTTCTAAGGGCCCTTGTATTCCCATTCATGTTACCAAAAAAACATGGGGCACTTCACACAACGTGACTTGTGAACTTGATTTCTGCAATGCTGTTGTGAATTTTAAAAGAAGAAATGGCATGCTATCTTGCCAGTGTGCACACTTACAATCTGTAGATTATTGCAGATCAGATGCTGAAGATGTTGTACTGGATGAAAAGGTTTTAAACGAAATGGTACATCACAAATGGTTTTCAGGGGAGCATAAAAGACAGTGTTTAACTTCTCAAAAAAGCTGAAGAACAAGATATGCATTTTGCATCCTACATTACTCTTGGAGGTCCATCATATATGCACTATGTGTCAGTTTTTGAGCCAATTGTTTCGTTTTATAACCGATTGGGAAGGATCATGGTTGTTTATAATGCCAAACTCAACACATGGCATTGCCCTTGTGCTAAGCCAAAAGCTCATGCATACACAAGGCAGTGTGCAAGTGGTACCTTTTTCAAACAAAACGAAAACTGTTCCAAAGAGTGAAGAGCACTGAGGAGGATTTGACATGCAAGACTTCATTGTCAGTGGACACTGGTCTTTCTTTAGAAAAGTTGATGCTGAGAACAGTGTGTACCCTCCAATAAATGAAGATCTAAAGAAAATGGTGCAATATATCTTCACAAATAAAACATTACCATCTTCCCTACCACTCTCAACAACTGATTTAAATGAAAAGGAACTCCCTAAAAAGTTCTGATTCCAAATGAGATGCACTGCTCAGCATGCATAGAACATGCACCTCTTAGTGATCCTTTGCTGATTTCTAAAATGCTAAAATTGTCACAACAGTTGGAATAATTGAAGGTAAGTTTGGTTGTTGCAAGTACATTCTTATATATGCATAGAGTATTTACTTTAGAGTATAGAGTAGAGTACTTTTACAGTATTTATTTAGATGATTAACTGCATATTGTTGTTTGTTTTTAGGTGTTGAAACCTATTGCAAGACATGTCCAGTGTGTGGACTTGCATATCGTTATCAAGAATGGAGCACTGGTGTGCATAACTATGATGATCACGTTATAGTCAGTTTGAAATTTTGTCTTCTGCTTTGAAGTTTTCTGCAGGTATTGTATATTGCTTTCTTCATTTGAGACATTCAAACTTGGACTGGGAGGGCCACTGTTTTGCAGACTTATGCTCCAATCTGCTTTAACACACCTGTCTAGAAGTTTCTTGTATGCCCAGTATGACCTTAATTAGCTGGTTCAGATGTGTTTAATCGGATTTGGAGCTAAACTCTGGCCACATGGGCACAGGTTTGGACAGCCCTGCTTTATTACCATTGTCACGAATCGATGTCTAATACCAGTATTTTGTCTCTCTTTAGTAGTAGCATACTGCTGTTGAAAGAGTCTGTAAAGCTCTTTCAGTATCCACTGGAATGGTTTACCCAAGCAGTAAAACAGTGCTTTGTGCTTATCTGCACTTTGAAGCATTAACTGATCATGATTACCAATTTTCCTGCCTAAAGTGTGGATTCCATCCATCCGTTGTTGTTTTGGATGCTCATCGAAAGGGAGTTTTCAATATGCAAGGTAGGATGCAGACGTAATAACAATTTGAAAAACCTTGCCGCATATAAAGTGTTTATATTGTGTATATATTTGTATTATTTTCTTTTCTTTAGTAAGTGAAATTAAAGAACCCCCAGCAAACTTTGATGGACAGGTGGATGTAGAGGATTTTTGGAATTCCCTGAGATTAGAAATCATTGCAAGAGGTCTTGTGCAGAGTAAAGTGTGTCTCATTCACCTCACTCAGTCTCTTCACTCCTTAACCACCTCACCAAATTAACTCACTTGTATACCTCACTCCCACAAAGTTTTCTGTTGTCATTATTGCAACAGTTTCTTTTCTTGTGTGTGTAGTTGGAAATCAAAATCCTTTTGCTGTCAAACCAAGTTACCATCTTTGGGCACCCTGGATTGGACAAAATACTAGAAAATCTGGCTCTGTCTTAAACACAGAATGGGAAAAAGTACATTCATCAAATCCTAATTCTGCATCTGAAATTCCAGTGACTGAGGAAAGGCTTACTGATGAGCTGATGACACTGAAGGTGAAGTGTTGTCTTGTTTACCTTGTTCTCACAGAATTTTCATTGTCAACATTTCTTTCAAAGGTTTTATAAGTGTTTATTTAAAAAAATGGTGTAGGTGGCTGCTGTCCGTCGGTTATGTGGCTCTTGTGGATTAAATACCAAGGGATCAAAGATGGACCTCATAATGAGACTGAGAAGTGAGATGATAAACAGGTCATCGTATGACAAAATTTTTCAGAAGGTCTGGGGTGCATCAGGTTTGTGTCCACTGATATTAATAATGTCCACTGAGAATAATTTATAATTCACAACATGGGCTGTAGATTTTTAATTTAATCTGCTGCATAAAAGGGTCGGCTTTGGAGCCAAATGTGGCCAATTGCAGCAGCAGAAGAGGGAAGAGTTAGAGTTTCTTTGGAATGGCTTAAAGAGAAAAAAAATGCATGCTGATGTGAATGGGCATCCATTAACTGGCTCATCTGAACACTATGTACTTTATGACAGATTTCATGAAAACAACACAAAGGATTCCCGTGATAAACTTCAAGAAAATACAGCTTGTGCCTGAGTTGGCTGAAAGAGTTAATTCTCAATGTGCTGAGCAGTTGTTCTCTCAAATGAGGAAGAACAACTACTTTCTAAATGTTATGAAGCCAACAAACCATGTGTTCCTCATGCGAAATCTGTTGCATCACTACAATGTTGCAAAAAACAATAGGTTTGCTGAACAACTTACCAAGCATGTTGGTGTCACTCAGTTTACCCTGGACAAGCATGGCCAAGCACTTTCAGGTAAACATGTTTTGACACAATGTTTGCTTTTTTACCAAAAATTAATGTAATTAGCAAATTTACTCTCCAAAAGTTTTATTTGACGCTAATATGGCATGCTGACATGCTTTATTTCTAGGGATTGCATGTAAAAGTACAATTACAGCGGATGATGAGCCAAGTACTCAAAAGGCTGCTGTGAAAAGTCTGAAGGATGTAATGTCAAACTGCTGGAAACAACCATTTAGTGAAGCCATGGAAGAAAAGGTGATTGCTCTTTGAATGTAGAAATGTTATAAGCTGTGGAGAATGAATACCTCAAACATATTGTAATGAATGGTAATAATCTTTTTTCAATAGCTCACACATTGGTTCCGGTTCACCGCTGCAGCGTCGACTAAGTTTGGAGCTCCGCCGATCTGATACTAAAAACCTAGTTTTCTACTTACGAAACTAATTCTAAATCTGCTATTCACTGCTATTTACTCTACTCTCATATTGTCATTATTTAAATACTTGATTTACTAGATTCGCTCTCTCATACTAATACTGTATCTTTCTAATGGCGGATCTATCCGATGAGTGTCTTTCTGTTCTTTGTGCTCCATACTGCCGAGCGGAGGCGGTCGGAGAGTGTTCTGGACCCATTTACACGGTCCCGGTCTGCTGTGATTAATTTCACCCCAGCCCCAGCACGACACAGACAACTGAGGACTTCTTCCCTGCTCTGCAACCCGGACTTCGAGACCTCAGGCACTTTCGGCACGCATCACGGTAATAAACCTACTCCATCGCTTGTTGTTGTAACTTGTATCTCGTGTCACATGTATAGCCTAGCTTCTTCCGTTAGCGATAAGGGCTTCACGTGTGATAAATGTAAAGATGTAGTAAGGCTAACGGAGAAGGTTACAGAATTAGAAACACGCATCCGTACTCTTGTTGAGAATAGTAAGGCTAATGATAACTCTGACACTCTCTCGGATGCGCCTAGTATAGCGGCGGCAGGGCAGCTGGGTGGCCGGTCAGGCGGCGTAATTAAATTAAAAAGCGGCACCACTCTCCGCCCTGTTATTATCTCAAACCGGTATTCTCCACTCAGCCACACACATGCTGAGATACCCGTGTCAAAGCGCCCTGGTTATTGGTGATTCTATTTTACGGAACGTGGGAATAGAGACTCCAGCCACCATAGTCGAATGTATACCGGGGAGCCAGAGCGTCTGACATTAGATCTAAACTGAAAGTGCTGGCTAAGACTAAGCGTAAATACTCTAAGATTGTTATTCACGTCGGCACAAAGCGATATGAGACTCCGCCAATCGGAGATCACAAAATATAATATTAAAGAAGTGTGTGAAGTTGCAAAACTTTGTCAGACACCGTAATATGCTCTGGTCTCCTACCCGCTTACCGGGTGATGAGACCTACAGTAGACTACTGTCACTGCATGGCTGGATGTCTAAGTGGTGCCCGGAAAATAATATAGGCTATATAGACAACTGGAAATATTTCCAGAGGAGACCTGACCTGTTAAAGAGATGGCCTCCATCCCTCATGGGAAGGGGCTGCTGTCCTCTCTAGAAATTTGAATAATAGTCTTAAGAGTAAAATCTGACTATCCGGGGCCCAGGTCAGGAAGCAGACGAATCGGCCTATCCATCCGTCCTGCAAGCTGCCACGACATGTCACTCAAGTCACATAAATTACAGCATATAGAGTTTTACAACCCACCTATCAACATATAGAGACTGTGTCTGTTTCCCGAACAAACAAACCTTTATTATACTCTAAACCAAAATATACAAATCTAATTAATATTAAACTAGAAAATAACCTACAAATAGATGCAACAAAATGGCTAAACTTGGCCTGCTTAACATCAGGTGGCTTTCCAACAAAGAATATATTGTCAATGAAATTATTACAGAACACAAACTAGATCGCTGTGCCTGGCGGAAACATGGCTAAAACAGATGATTTTACTAGTCTAAATGAGTCTACTCCACAAGACTTTGACTATAAGCACTGAGCCTCGTCTAAAAGGTAGAGGTGGCGGTATTGCCACAATTTATAGCAACATATTCTGCGTTAATCTTAAATCTAGGAAATTTAACTCCTTTGAAATAATGGCTAAATATGTCACTTCCAAGCGGTGTAGCAACAAACATTTGTCCTTCATAATGGCTACCATTTACAGACCACGGGTCATCATATAGACTTCCTTAAAGAATTTGCAGATTTTCTGTCAGAATTAGTAGTTAATGTAGATAAAGCCCTAATCGTTGGTGACTTTAACATACACATTGATAATCCAAAAGGCGCTTACGTATAGCTTTTATGGATATCCTGGACTCGCTTGGTGTTAGCCAAAGGTTTCAGGTCCCACGCATAAATGTAAGCACACTTTAGACCTAATTCTATCATTTGGACTAAACATAAATAGCACGTAGAAATATTACCTCAGGCTGATGCTATTTCAGATCACTGCCTCATAACTTACACTGTACTTTTAGACAAACCCCTCGTCCTACACCTCGGTTTTAGATCAAGCCGATCAATCATTTCTACCACTAAAGATTGACATAAGTATATCTTGACAGAGAAACATTAAACAAAGCTTTTTCAGGCACTTTAGAACTTGTCGCACCCATCAGATTAAAAAGAATAAAAGATAGAACGCCAGCACCATGGTATAATAACCACACTTCAGCCCTAAAAAGCAACCAGAAAAATGGAGCGTAGATGGAGGACTACGAACCTAGAAGTATGGCGCGATGCATGGAAAGAGAGCACCAACAAGTACAAACAGCTCTAAAAAACCACCAAAGCGTCCTATTTTAGCAAGTTGATCGCAGAAAATCAAAATAACCAGCGATTTCTTTTTTAACACAGTCATAAAGCTGACTGGAAATAAATCATTTACAGAAAAAGATGTTAAACTACAGCCGCGATAGTAATACCTTTATGAAATTTTTTGATAATAAAATCGAGGCAGATTAGGGACAATATTGCATCTACACAGCCTGCCACCTCTATATCGCATAGTATACCGTCCCGCTTCATGCCATTAGTACAACTAGAATCATTTAATGCTATTAAAATAGATGAACTCACAAAAATAATAAATTCATCTAAATGATCCCATCCCAACAAAACTACTAAAAGAAGTTTTTTCTGCAGTCTCGGAACCTGTACTCAACATTATTAACTCATCCTTAGAACTAGGCTACGTCCCAGTGGCCTTCAAAATGGCGGTTATTAAGCCTCTCATTAAAAACCTAATCTCTCAAGGAGACCTAACCAACTATAGACCAATCTCGAATCTCCCTTTCTTATCAAAATACTAGAAAAGGTTGTGTCCAAACAACTACAGACATTCCTAGCCGAAAATAGCATTTATGAAAAATTTCAATCAGGATTCAGGCCTCATCACAGTACAGAAACAGCTATGCTCCGGTGACAAATGACCTCCTTTTTAGCATCAGATCGCAATGAGACATCTATTCTTATATTACTCGACCTCAGTGCAGCTTTTGATACAATAGATCATACAATCCTACTCGATAGACTGAAAAACCATGTTGGCATTAATGGTCAAGCCTTAGCCTGGTTTAAATCTTATTTAACTAATCGTTACCAATTTGTGTATGCCAGCGATGAAAAATCTTACTACTCTCAGGTAAAATACAGTACCACAGGGGATCAGTTCTTGGCCCAATTGTCTTCGCACTATATATGCTACCCTCGGAGATATTATTAAGAAACATGACATCAACTTCCACTGCTACATTGACGATACCCAGCTCTATATTTCCTCAGAACCTAACAAAGCCCCACCATTTTACTAAGCTAATAGACTGTATTAACGATATTAGAAAATGGATGGCAAACAACTTCCTTCTACTTAACTCCAACAAGACAGAGATTTTGATTATTGAACCTAATAGCTCCAAACACGACACAATAGCCCACAACTTCTCTATAGAAGGTTGCACCATTGTCCCTTCTTCCGCAGTCAAGAACCTAGGTGTGATTCTAGATAAGAACCTGTCTTTCGATGGTCACATTTCTAATACATGCCGAACTGCATTTTTCACCTTAGAAATATTTCAAAGATCGCCATATGCTGTCTTTCTCGGATATAGAGAAACTAATCCATGCGCCTTTATGACCTCCAGAATCGACTACTGTAATTCATTACTGGGGGATGTCATGCAAAGCAAATAAATAAGCTTCAGCTGGTTCAAAATGCAGCTGCTAGAGTTCTCACTAGATCAAAAAGTATGACCACATTAGTCCACTCCTAGCAACACTGCACTGGCTACCTGTAAAATATCGCATCGATTTAAAAATTCTGTTAATGACATACAAAGCACTAAATGGCTTAGCACCTCTATACCTCCGTGAACTATTATCAGCATACAACCCATCACGGACATTACGTTCACAAAACAACGGGCTCTTAATAGTTCCAAGAATATCAAAGAAATCTAAAAGGTGGCAGATCTTTCTCCTACTTAGCTCCTAAACTATGGAATAACCTTCCCAGTAAAGTCCGGGACTCAGACACAGTCGAACAGTTTAAAATACATTAAAGACTTATCTGTTTACACTTGCATTCACATAATCTTTGACCCAACTCTCTAAGGCCGCAATAGTTAACCTCAACTGGAACCGGGCACACACACATAATTCATACTGCATGTGATATCACATAAAACTGCTTACAATCAACATAGGAATGGCTGCTACGCTAATTCTGTTTTGTCCTTCTCTCCCTCCTCCTCTCTCCTTTTCTCTCTCTCTCTCTCTCTCTCTATCCCTACCCCTTTCTCCGAGGTATCCTGAGGAATGAGTTCCAACTGGCAACACTGCCCCACCTGATGCCCACCCTGGTGCTGCTTCATGACGACTACCCAGGACAACCTCCGGCACCTGTTATATTAAAATCAAATTTACCACATTACACTTAACATATAACATTTTTTATTAACTCTCTTATAGTGAAGTTCTGCATCTTATAATATCTGTATCTGTATCCTGTAAACTGCATAGTGAGTTATGGATGCGATCAATGGCAATTTGTGTCCCCTATTCGGATTGCACATGCTCTGGATTGCACCTATAACACGTCATGTCAGGGTTTTTTCTCTCCTAAAGAGTTTTTTTGAATCCCTGACCACTGACTGCTATGTCATTACATGTAAAGCTGCTTTGATACAATGTCCTTTGTGAAAAGCGCTATACAAATAAAATTGAATTGAATTGAATGTGTTGGACACAAAGAAAAATGAGAGAGAACAGGTGGCACGTGCTTATTCTACCACCCTGATGCGAGAAGATTTTCAAACTTTGGGATTGCAACGCAGTGTTGAGGCAACAGTAAGAATTATCTTAACCTCTTAGATTGAAATGTAATACTTATTTTCCTGTTTTTAATTGAAGCTGTTGTATGTTAACAGATTCTAAATTGTTGTTTCAAGAAAATTGAGGACACCAGCAAACTGCAGGTTGGGAGGAGGGGGGGGTCTGTGTGAATTGTGTGTGTGGGACAAGTAAAAATGGCTTTTCTTATAATAAAACTTCTATGTTTCTGTTATTAGGGTATCCAAGTGTGGACATCAAATAGCTATGTTAATACAACTTGGATTCCCCCACTTTGTGCAGATCCCACCTGTAAGCATTTCTAATTTGTTTGAATGTTGTAATATTTTAGTTATAAGTTGGTCTGATTTTTCATGCATGCCTCAATTAGATTGATTAGATTTAGTATTGTTCTATTAGGTTACATATATGTAGGAAGCGTTCTCTCAAAGCAGCTAAGATGATTTCATAGAGCAAAATATAGATTGTGCACCATTTTACTGTAGTTTGTATTCTAATTATTTGTGACAGGAGAATGTTTCTGCTAAAGACTACATTCTGTTCCCGTCATTCAGCAAGTCACACTGGATGCTTTGTGTAAGTAATCTTTAAGACATTTTTATTTTGATTTGTCAAATAGATGTCAGTGTTTTGTGTTTTTAACAAACCTTTTCAGATTTTGTGTCCAAAGCAGAGACAGGTTTTTTTTCTTGATTCGCTTTGCAAGAGTGGTCTGAGTGATTGCAGATACATTCAAGTATACAGGTCTTTTACATGGTTCAGAAGTTCATGTTCAGAAGTTCATGTTCAGAAGTTCCACCTGAACAGTAGTTTGTTTAAATGTTGCTGCTTGATAGTCATTCTGTTCTAAACAATTTAGCATGTTTCTGTTTTTTTGTCTCTGTGGCATTGTATGGGAATGGTATACTTCTTATTATATTTAATTAATGTTGCTGACTTGCATCTTTGGGTACATTTTTAATAGGAGAGTTGCTCAGGCTATTGTTCCTGGTAATTGGACTGAGATAACCTGCAAGGATCTTCCAGTAAGTTTGAGTCATCTCTTCTACCAAATAATTTAATTTTGTTGTTTGCTTCCTTACTTGCCTTTTTTCTGGCTTTATTTATTTCTTGCTTGCAAACATTACCCAGGGGATTCCAGTGCAGGGTTCTTCAAATAATTGTGGAGTCTTTGTGCTCATGGTGAGTTTGACTATTCACATTTGGCTTTCATATCAGTTTCATTTAATAACCAAATAAAAGGATTAAACAATTAGTCTTTGACTTTCAGTATGCCCTCTACATTGCTCTGGGGATGCATTTTGACTTTTCAGAGGTGAAACTTGAGATCTTTGCTCATTGTTTTGCAATTCTAAAAGCAGAATTTTATTTTTGCCATTGTATTAATAATTGCTTTTGAAACAGGCTAATATGCCAAACATAAGGAGATGGTGGTGTGCTCTCCTACTTGAAGGCTCAGCGTAAGTTTAAATTTGAATATACATCGACAGTGATGACATTTAAGCAATTGTTAAATCTCTTGTTTATGTATTGTTCTGTTTTTTAGATCTAGATCTGAATGGAAAAGATTAAGAAAAGAAAAGATGCATGCACGAATGAGTGACTGAGACAGAAATAAATTATTTATTGGTTACATCTGTGTCTGTTTGCTAAATTGTATGTCACTTAACAGAAGTTTACTAAAACATTTGAGTCATTTTATAATTCCTTCAGGCAAACCATTGTTTTTGTAGTTATTTATTAATTAACATTAATATGTTAACATTTATTATGAGCTGCGATACATTTGTTACTGTATTTAAGCTTTGTTGGAATTACTGAAAATAGTGTTAATTTTCATGTTTGTTCACTTAACAGTGCTTTAACTAATGTTATCAAATACAACTTTAACATTTTACATTAACCTAAGAGGCAACTTTAGAGGCTTGTATCTGAAAAACTTGTATTTTGTTTTTCATTATTAGTAAACTATAACCTATATTTGCGATGGTGATGACGTAGAAGTTGCAAAGGTACTTTTGCAAGTTATTAAAGATAATAATATTCCTAATATCATCAACGCTGTACCAGGTTACGGCTTCCCTGTAAGCGGAACATGCAGCTTTAAGCTAAACCTTTTGGCCCGCCTCCTACCCTTGGTGAGACCAATGAAAACCTTTAAGAACGCCCTACCTTTAGACACGCCCCTACATTTAAACACGCCCATTGATCCAGGCTGCCAATGAGAAACCTTTAGGAACGCCCCTACCTTTAGGAACGCCCATTGCTCCAGGCTGCAGTTACCCCTATTAGGTGTGAAGCCCTCCTCGTGTGAAGACCTATGAGTGTAAAGACCTGCAACTCTACCTGTGCGACTCCACCGAGCAAGGACACCGACAAGGCACTAAAGTATCACGTTTTGATTTAAGTAATACGTTTAGAATGACTCTCTATTTAAGGCATCCCTCTTTGTAACTCCTATGCACTCTCAGACCATCCCTGTTATACACCACAGACACACTTACAGTCAACAAGACATACCGCACACACTCTGACCTACACCCCATTCAGCCCACCCCCACCCCTCCTCTGTCTCTCTCACAAACACTTCCTTTGAATATCATGCGGTTACTGTTTCATTTCCTTCTCTCATTCACATTGTCGTGGTTTACCGCCCACCAGGGCCACTTCACTGATGAGCTTGATGTACTTCTCTCCTCATTTCCTGAGGACAGCAGCCCACTCATTGTCTTTGGTGACTTTAACATTCACCTGGAGAAATCCTCTGCCTCTGACTTTTTAAACCTTCTCTCCTCATTCGACCTCTCCCTCCTTACCACCACTGCTACTCATAAGTCAGGAAACCAACTGGACCTCATCTTCACACACAACTGCATCACCTCAAATCCTACTGTCTTACCCCTACATATCTCTGATCACTTCTTAATAACTTTCAACATACATCTCAGCTCTAACAACACAGCCACATCTGTTTCGTTCAGGCGCAACCTACGCTCTCTTTCCCCCAGCACACTCTCTGCTGAGGTATCCTCCTCTCTCCCTTCCAACTTCTCATCCCTGGATACAAATACAGCCACAGACACCCTATGTTCAACACTAACATCCTGTCTAGACAACCTCTGCCCTCTATCCTCCAGACCGGCTCGTGCCTCCCCTCCATGCCCTTGGCTTTCAGACGTCCTTAGGGATCATCGGACCAAACTCAGGGCAGCGGAAAGAAAATGGCACAAGACGAAACACCCACCCAACCTCTGTGAGTACCAGTCTCTACTTTCATCCTTCTCCGCTCCTGTCCACACAGCAAAGACATCCTACTACATCACAAAGGTCAGTCATGCATCAGATTCTAAAAAACTGTTCAAAACCTTCAGCTACCTCCTCTCTCCACCTCCCCCACACCTGCCTCGTCATTATCAGCTGATGATTTTGCTAACTTTTTCATAAACAAAACATCACTGATCAGCAGCCAGTTCACAACTCCTGAAACCCCAGCACACACACAGGCTCCACCCAGCTCCACTTTTTCCTCTTTCTCCACTCTCAACGATGCTGAAGTTACCAAACTTCTCTCCTGCTACCCCACCACCTGCCCACTCAACCCAATCCCCTCCCATCTGCTCCAATCCATCTCTAGCACAGTCACTCTATCACTCACACACATTATAAACTCCTCATTCCTCTCTGGCATCTTCCCCACCACTTTTAAGCAGGCCCGGGTCACCCCGCTGCTTAAAAAATCCACTCTCAACCCTTCCCTCACTGAAAGCTACAGACCTGTCTCTCTCCTCCCATTCATCTCAAGACACTAGAGCGAGCTGTTTTAATCTGATTTCATCCTACAGACGACCTACTTCAAGCGACAGTCCGGTTTCCAAGAGCAACCATTCACAGAGGCACTTCTGGCCGGTCACTGAGACTCTGGGCGGGCAAAAGCAGAGTCTAAATTATCTGTCCTCATTTTGCTGGATCTTTCTGCTGCCTTTGACACAGTTAACCACCAGATCCTGCTGACATCCCTCTCATCGCTAGGGATCACAGGTACCCCACTCCGGTGGTTAAAATCCGACCTCTCAGACAGGTCCTTCAGGGTGTCATGGAATGGGGGGCTGTCCAAAGCCCACCCCATGGCCACTGGTGTTCCTCAGGGATCTGTTCTTGCACTACTCCTCTTTTCTATCTACACAACATCCCTTGGACCTATCATTCAATCACATGGCTTTGATTACCACTGCTATGCTGACGACACCCAGATTTTCTTCTCCTTCCAGCCAGATGACCCCACAATAGCAGCACGCATAGCAGCCTGCCTGAATGACATCTCATCTTGGATGACTAAACACCACCTTCAGCTAAACCTTGCCAAGACTGAGCTCCTGGTACTTCCGGCCTCACCTGCAACGCAACACAACCTCACAATTCAAATTGGCAACACAACCATCAACCATCTAAATCAGTTAGAAACCTTGGTGTGATCTTCAACGACCAGCTCTCCTTTACCGAACACATCTCAAGGATATCACGGTCTTGTAGATATGCACTTTACAACATCAGGAAGATCAGGCCATGTCTCACAGAGCACGCTGCCCAACTGCTAGTTCAAGCCCTGGTAATCTCCAGACTGGACTATTGCAATGCTCTTCTGGCCGGTCTTCCTGCATGAACAATCAAACCATTGCAGATGATACAGAACGCAGCAGCAAGACTTGTGTTCCACTCTTCATCTCTCTCCACTGGCTACTGGTGGCTGCCCGCATTAAATTGAAATCATTAATGCTAACATTTAAAACCATTACAAACTCTGCACCCTCATACTTTAACTCTCTTCTACATACCTACAACCCATCCAGATCCCTACGCTCAACGAACGAATGTCGATTGGTGGTACCCTCACAGAAGGGCACTAAATCTCTCTCTCACTCTTTCTCCTTTTCTGTCCCCAGCTTGTGGAATAATCTCCCTAACGCAATCTGCTCTGCCACATCCCTCACCTCCTTCAAGAAACAACTAAAAACACACCTCTTCCACGAACACCTGACACCATAATATATATTAAAAAAAAAAACTCTCTTCTTTCTCTACAGGTATTTATCTAGCACTGCATTACTTTGTAAACTTAGGAAAGCACTTCTCAGTACTATTGCTGCCACTTTTGATGTGTCGCTTCATTGTCTCCTAATACTTGTAAGTCACTTTGGATAAAAGCGTCAGCTAAATGCCTAAATGTAAATGTAAAAATCCATTGAATCCAATGAACGAATGCAGAATACAAAATATTGTAATTCTTTTTAGGAGAGCAGCTAAAAGTGTCAAAGAACTTTAATTGCGGCTAAAGCAGTTGGGATCACAGAACTTTTACAGCTTTATAACTCTATCAGCCACTAGCTGGATTGTGCGGCCAGTCGGATGTGAACATGTGTAAAAAATATCTGCATTTATTCAAAACTATGTTATAATTTATAACAAAGGTCAACACTGTTATTTTAATTCAATCCAGAAAATT
Source organism: Beaufortia kweichowensis (assembly GCA_019155185.1). Taxonomy (NCBI): domain Eukaryota; kingdom Metazoa; phylum Chordata; class Actinopteri; order Cypriniformes; family Gastromyzontidae; genus Beaufortia; species Beaufortia kweichowensis. The sequence goes on along the minus strand of CM032818.1, from coordinate 12,618,818 downwards.
GGCACACAGCCTTCCCGTCCAGTCGATGATTTTATTTATAATTGATCTTTTTGTTTAGAAATCGCAACATTTATTACAACAAATGAACATACCCAGACGTTCCCTCTCTTCTCGTGGCACCTCGTGCCACGTCCCATTAAGACGTGGCACGTGCACGCTGTCCCATTAAGAAACTCGGCTGCCCTCTTGGACAAAACAAAACAAAAGGTGTACGGTTATTTGGTGTTTGCTACGCAAATTATGTCATATGCTGTTTAGTCACAATTACCACATGCTACACAAATTATGTTTAAAAATGATATTTGTGATATTTCAAATTTTTATTAAGATGGACATATTTTCTAATATGAATGTTTAAAGAATAACAAAGAATTTTGTGAACTATACAAAGTGGTAAAGTGGGTACAGTTGAAACCCTGTATGCTATACATGCAGTTCAATCATAAAAAAACTGTGTTTGTGTGTGTCGTGAAAAAGGCCCTCCTTAAAGGGGAAAAAATATATTGATGGAGAAAAAGAGGGAAAAAAGGAAACAAAACAACAGAAGATACCCAATGTCTGTTGTGCAATGGGTGATTTTTATTGTCCTGGCCAGGAGAACAATATGTGTCCTGTTTAAGCTGTGGCATGTGGTCACATATGCCACCACTGGAAGTGACCACTTAATGTTACTTTTGTTTTCTGTTTTTGTTGATAATTATTCTATCGATCTTTTCCTTTGGTAGGGAGGCCTGGAATTTAGCTGAGTCTAAATTAATGCCGAGAAATTCAATAGATGTAGTGGGCGATGGGGATCCCAAGCTTGGAAAAAACTTTTTGAACTGTGAGGATGTGGGCGGCTGGGGATTGCATCGGGGGGTGAAATGACTAGAAAATCATCTAGGAGGTGAATAAGGTGGGGGATTGCGTAATTGTTCGACAAGATCCAGCAAATGGCTTCTGATAACATGTAGAAGATTTTGGGGCTGCTTTTGCATACGAATGTTAAACGGACGGCGAAATAGAATTTCCAGAGCCATCGTATCCCGAATAGGTGCCACGAATCTGGATGGATGGGCATCACTTTGAGTGCAGAGGTGATGTCTACTTTTGCGAGCCAGGCTCCTCGTCCTGCGATTTTAATCAAGTCGACTGCCTGGTCGATGTCGTGGTACCTAAGAGAAAATTCATTGAGGGGTATCAAGATATTGATGCTTGGGACTGTGGAGTTATGCGGTGATGACAAATCGATTATAAGGCGTTTTTTTTACCAGAGAACTTCCTAGTGGCTACTCCTATGGGGCTGACGCGAAACACTTCAAAGAGAGGTTTCTCAAAGGGGCCTATCATGAAACCTGATTCAACTTCTTTCCTGATTAGATTGTTTACGACGTCGGGCTCTGTGAGGGTGGATTGAAGAGTAGTGCAGATTAAACTTTGAGAACATTCAATGCCGGGGTTAAAACCATGTCTAAAACCGAAGAGAAGATAATTAGTGAATTCTTTGTCTGGGTGGTGGGCGAGTTCGGTGGTCAGGTGGGAAATATTCACAAGAGTCGATACGTAATTTTTTGATTTTTTTATTCACTGCTTTACGTACTGGACACACAATGCGGGGATGGGCTCTGCCGCAGAAGTTACAGACATGGAGAAAGCGGCAGCGTTGTCTGGAGCATCTCCCATTGTTAAAGGAGTTGCACGGCTGCCTGCTATCGTCTGCAGATGGCGCTGTTGTTGCGTATCCTGAGCTAGAGGTAGTAGCGGACCTCGGGACGTAGCTGGTGGACTTCACGGTTGACGACTCTGGGCCTGGGGCCATGGAAGGATTGATTTGAGGGTAGGCCATGGTGGAGTGGGCGACTGACCAACATACTGCACAAGAAGTGTTCTTGCAACCCAAGAACACTCTACTGTGGAGATCTGGGTCCAGGGCTCCCCAATAGGGGCATTAAATCCACTGGGCGATTCGCACCGCGCATTTTGCGGAAAAAAGTTTGTGGTACGTTAAAATCCCCCCCCGCTATAGGACATCGCATCGCCTATGGGGGAAGACAGAGCAAATGATCTCGGTGTAGCGACTGAAAGCAATGGAGAACTCAGAAAAAGAAAGGAGACGTGAAGAAAGGGAGTTTGGTTTTTGTAAAGTGACGGAAAAGTACCCACAGTCTATCTGGTGGTTTGACTCAGAAGAGGGCAGGAGGGAAAGCAGAGAGGAGAGATCAACGTCTGCACCTACTAAAATCTGCGCTCGGATGCTATGGGCCACTTGGGGAGGTTCCGAGGCGATGGCGTTTGATGGGACAGGCATTGGCACTGCGGTGAAGAGGGAGAATGGTGATTTCGACTGGAGGAACAAGCTGGGAGGGACTGGGGGCGGAGCCGTGCGTGGCGGCCAGTGCGGCCAAGCACTTGGTTGGGCTGCGAGCCCGGAACTGAAAGTGGCAGGTGGCGGGGCTGTGAGCGATGGCTCTGAGTGAAGTGGCCAAGGCGCATATCTGGGCTACGAGCCCCGAGCTGAAAGTGGCAGGAGGCTGGGCTGAGTGTGGAAGTGCTGTGTGTGGCGGCCATTGCGGCCGGGCGCTCACTTGAGCTCCGAGCTGAAGATAGCGGATTGCGGGGCTGTAAGTGGCGGCGGAGGCGGCCAAGCGCTTGCTTGGGCAGCGGGCGCCGTCGTTGCTGGAGAAGGAGCCTTTGTGAAAGGCTGGGTCGCGGCTCGCATCCCGTGAGACGGGGCAGCGGCAGCGGAGGGATCTGGGGCGCGACCAAGGCTTTCGAGGGAGGAGGATGGTGGAGTCCGGCGAGGCGTGGCGGAAGGTTTGTTTTTTCCCTTGGCCGTTTTTGGGGCTGGGGTATGTTCTGGGGTATGGTCCACTTGGATATGGGTGGAATTGTTGGCCTGGTCGATCGGTAGGATGACGCCGGGGAGTCGGTTGAAGTTCTTGCCGGAGGTGGCGAGGGTAGGCCTAGGCGTCTTGAGAGGCGAGTGACTGTTCAAGTCGGGCTGCGCCCACGGGATGGAGCCTGGGGCTCGATTGAGGCGACACGCGGGGGAGGAGCGGTCCTGGGGCCGGTTGACTGCGACGAAGGGACCGGAGGAGAGTCAGAGACATCTTCAGACGAGGATGATTGTCTTTGTGACATTTTGGTAGACGGGCAAATCAGAAATGCTGGTATCCGTCAAAATGGTAAGGTAGAGGTAAGACAGCTGTATTTATCCTCTTGGTGTTGGTTAACTTGATTGCGTTCCTCTTGTGTTTAATTAGGTTAAGTATCCGACGCGCTCCTCCCGAACTTTAATAAAACATCATTTGTGGAAAAAAATAAACTATTTACTTTTATCATTTCATGACATCTTAGTACATAAGCAAAAGAAATATCATGTAAAAAAGTCACTTATATTCCACATATAGTTGTGTCTAGTGGTAAACTCGGTAGTCCACCACTCCAGTAAATCCGAAGGAGAAATTCATGTTAAAACGAAGGTGAATTAAAATGTGTGTAATTAAAATGCTCAATCTTCTGACAGTAAACACGTTTTTCAAATCTGTCATTATTACAATTGCTTCGTTATTACTATAAAAGTGTAGGAAGAGAAGGAAGTGACCAGAAGTAGATCATATATCCACTTTATTTTTGGTGTAAATATAGATGCCACCATCTTGAGCTGTTTGTGTTAAGACTTCCGGTGTGGTGACTAATTTGTTCCCCCCGAGGAATTTGTTCCCCCTAGGACCCCGCGTGATTACATTGGCTGATTTCACCCACGTGATTCCTGTAACGGGTACTCTTTTAAGCGCCTGAATACAATTCCTAAAAAATCACGTTATGATCTATGTCGTTTAAACTGTTCTAAAATGACAGTTAATGTATTTTTAACTAAATGATTCATACACTAGTATTTAACTGATTATGGGTATGGGTAGTGAAATCAAACAAATCTCGTTCGTACTGTTTTACGTTAGCTTTGGTGGGTTCTAGCATAGAATATGGCTACCTGGCTCACTAGCTTAGCTTGTGCAAATTTGTTTCCCCCTGTAGGACCCCCAACGAAGGAGTCCGTCGCAATGCACATTCACCGAACCCTCCCGAGACTCTTATAACAAACTAAATACTTATTGTGTAGACTCAAATAAATGTGTAAATATATTTTTGTAATTTGTGTGTTTTTTGATGTGTTTGGAAGACAATGCGACTGAGACTGATAAGACTGATAGTCTTTTATCTCACCCTGGCATATAAAAACTTGTCATTCTGTATTCTCTCTTTGGTATTAATAATAAAAAAGGTATAGCTCTGTAGTTCAAAATCGAAATATAGCTTTTAAGGATTTTTTCAACAAAACAACAAACAAAATATGCTGCTTTAATCAGAAGGACCAGCGGTTTGAATCTGTTGTAATATTTTCCATTTTAAATTATCAAAATATTTTGATCATAATGAGCAAAAAATAATTGGAAAGTGCAGATTTAGAAAAGTTAAACATTTTATACGTGTTACCAAAAAATATTTAACTTGCTTTCATACAAATTCTTTATCTTTTATAAAGTCAAATTCTTTTTATACAACATTTATACACGTTTTTATTGTTGTATAAATAAAATATTTATCATAATTACAAATGTATCTACTGTAAAAAAATTTTTAAATATATTTTTAAACCATGCTAATGAAACCATGTCTGTTTGAATAAAGATTTACCTTGGAGAGATGAACTTCGTAACAACCTGAAATTAATTTAGATATTTTAATTGTAAGGTATATAACTGTAATCTTTATTCTAACTCATTATTTTTAATGCTTTTATTTTGTATTCAGCTTGCTAAAACAAGCTAATGGAGCGTGAATTAGCGATACAACAAGATATCGGGATAACAACTTTTGGACAAGGCAGTTAAACAAACTACCAGTCGGGGTCCTAGGGGGAACACATTTCTCGGGGGGAACAAATTAGTCACCACACCGGTGATCCACTAAATCTATGACAGCTGAGTGAGACGAGTGTGCAGTTTTGACTGGCTAGTTAATATTTATTATGTAATCCAAATGTACAGGCTTAATGTATGCAGTTAGAGATTGCCATAATAACTGATACAAACGGCAAACATTTCAACAAAACATTAGTACTGACTAGAATTCATGCATCAGAGCTGAATGTGGATGTATGGCACTTTATTATCTGCATCCACTTCAGAAGGAGGAAGAATCTTGTTGGTTTTGGTTAAAAGCTTTAAACTTAAATCATCCACCAAAACGCCTGTATGTTTGTTCATTCCACTTTGTTAACAGAATACCGACAGAAGATCATCTTTTCACTGAAAAGTGTTTGGGCTATTATGCTCCAGTAAAATAGGAAATAAATAAATATATCATCATATGATCTATCAGGCTACTTCTTCATTTCATCCTCACATTGTGTTTTACATCGCGGATGTAGGAAATATTTCCCATAACTGTTTTTAATAATGTTTTACACCTGATCCACAGCAAACCAGCCGGCTATTAAAAAGGAAGTCTCCACACAAAAAGGAAATACTTCACATCGTTTACTTCCGCGTTAGAAAATAAGGTGGATAACATAGAGCTCGCTTGATAGTAACAACTTTGTTGAGAAGGTTACTAACTTACCATCACAATATTTTAAAATCTGCCAATGGAGACCATACAAAGTCAGAAGCAAGAAGCAATGGCGATGATGGCGCGATAACACGTGTACTCAACTGTACAAAGTGTAGAGTAATCGTTACCGTTTTGTAGGCTACAAGTTCTCATATTAACTAAATATAGAGGATTCAATCAATATATTCGATTTAATTCTTCCATTAATAATGTATTTTTCTCATTACTGGAGTATATCGATTTAAATGGACTAACACAGTATCCAGTTTCTAATAAAACCACATTCTACCTCATCATCAGACATTTAGATGCATTTAAATAAATGATATAAATAACAAATGACTTTAATGCTTAATATATGCTTTAAATCCTCTACATTATGTTAAAGCACCAAGCTTCTTGGTTACACCCACAAACATCTTGTTCTGTTCATTTAGACGTGTCAAATCAATCTAAAATAACGAAAATATAGTTATAATTATAAAGTAAAGAAAAAATAAATAAAGCTCTAAACTCATGTCAGTCAGTGAGGTGAAGCAGAATAACAGTTCGTTTTTAAGTGCCGCGGGTCTTCGCTGAGCAGAGAAAGCACATCAAACACGGACACTGAAGGAAACACATGGATTCATAATTAATATTTTCTCTTAGTTTAACCCCGAGGATTTCAGGTTCAGCTATGGAAAGTCGGATTTACTACATTCATCGAGTCATTACAACATTTTATTTATACATTTTATTACATTCATGTTACCAGTTACACTTGATCTACTGGTTTTGACAAATTAATAGATATGTAATATGTACAAACACTTGACTATTTCACTAGTTTACATATAAACGCCAAACGTTTTACTATAAAACATGGTTGCAAACATTCAGCTACGTCATTTAAAAAAAACACCCTGTAACGTTTAGTTTCTGGTTGCAAAATAACTTAAATATCTAATAAATAAGTAACTTAAAAACGTTCTGTAAATGTTATTTAACAAAAAAAACAGAAACTAACGTCAGTGGGATGTTAGTGTGTTTGCTGGGATGCACATGCATGAACCGCCATAAATAGCCAGCACGAGACATTGAGAGAAGATTACAGCTGCGACGGAATAATAACGGTAAGAAAGGCTCTCTTAATAGAAGTGGTGGGTGGCTCTGAGAAGAGCCTTTGGGGTGGATGATCACGTCGTGTTTACTTGGAGCTGGTGTATTTGGTGACGGCCTTCGTACCCTCGGAGACGGCGTGTTTGGCCAGTTCACCGGGCAGCAGGAGACGCACGGCGGTCTGGATCTCTCTGGAAGTGATGGTGGAGCGCTTGTTGTAGTGAGCGAGACGAGACGCCTCACCGGCGATGCGCTCGAAGATGTCGTTGACGAAAGAGTTCATAATGCCCATCGCTTTAGAGGAGATACCGGTATCGGGATGAACTTGTTTCAGCACCTTGTAGACGTAAATAGCGTAGCTCTCCTTCCTGGTTCTCTTGCGCTTCTTACCTCCTTTTCCCGCGGTCTTGGTAACGGCCTTCTTGGAGCCTTTCTTGGGCGCGGACTTTGCTGGTTCGGGCATTGTTCTCAGACAGGAAAAAACCGACACTAAATAATGATTTTGTCGCCGTGCAGAGATATTTATACCCGTTGCCATGCAAATTTCCCTCAAGCGGGGGCAAGTGCTCTGATTGCCTGTCTTCGTTGGTCGAAGACTTCTACTGGTCGGGTGAAAGTGTGACGCGTCGGAAAGAGAGCCAATGAATGTGGTTTCACCTACAGTCTCGTGTTTCCTCCCCCATGCAACACACTTTCCTTTGTATTCATTTCCCGCACTTTTATGGACACATTTTGTAACGCTCAACAAAAATAAAAACGCGTCTCGGCAAATATCGTTATCGCACCTAATCGTGTTTTTTGCAATGCCTTGAAAACGTGGTGTTTCATAAGCACACTGTTAACGCGTCTGTTAATCCTCTCAAATGAAAAACAGTTACAAAACCAAAGTGATTTTTGGGTTTTCTGGTCTCTACGTTGCGTTGCGTTAACGACACATGAACGAGACCCACATCACTGACACCTATAAGCGGAAATATGTAACTGTGAAACTCACAAAATAAGTTTTGTTGAGATTATTACTTTTTGTTTCTTTTCCTTTTATTGTAATAGTATTTTATTTTATTCTGATTTATATAAATGCATACTAATTAGGGATCACGGAAAAAGCACATAAGGACATGTAGTTTATAAAATGGACACAGGGTGGCAGCAACCACGAGCAACGTCACACTGGGACATTTAGCGATGCACAGAGCAGGATGAGCTCATAATCCGAGTGAATGGAGAATGAGCAACAGTTGTCCTGCGTCACTGATTTCTCTGTAACATTTGTAATATTTCCAGAGCACTCCTATCCGGATTAAATATATCTGTCAGCGGAGACCTAGCCGGGACCCGTTACATAACGATTAGGAAAACGGACGAGAAGGGTCTGGCTGCAGATTTGCACTCTCAGTCACCTGCACTTCCTCTGCAAGTGACGTCACTTGCAATCGACACCTGCACTCTCCGGTTCCTGACACGTCATTTGCAATCGACACAAATAAACCAGAAATAACAGTCTCCAGTCGTTCGTTCGCGTTACTAATAAAGACGCTGTAATCATGCTGTTAAACGGTTTAAAATACATTAGTATAACGAGACAGAAACTTTACCCCGAAAGTTATTTTTTGCGGCTTGTTTATCGTAGGATTATAATGTTGTACTTTAGCATTCAAGTAGGCTACAACTATTTAACATTTATACCAGCAAAGCTAATCATTATCAAATATATAAGAGAACTTATCAAATCTAAATAGCAACACAAAATTATCATCCAAAATTATAGATAAAAAATCCATAAGGCTGATGCAAATTTTAATTTTAGTTTTTATTATTGGATATACTGACAAAAGTTTTATGAAATAGTACAATATAAAAATAAGTACAAGTTAAGAACACTTCCATAACAAATAAAAACAGAAGAAAGAATGCAAAGAGGCACATTATGTATTTTCTTTTGTTTCTGCAAAGAAGCACATTATGTATTTTCTTCTGTTTCAGTTCGACAGAATACTTTCAGATTCATGACATCAACTACGTGTTCAAGGAACAAGTTCATGTCCTTCATCTCAGTAAAGACAAAGCTGAAAGGTTCCAGAGCAACAATTCTGTCCTCTGAAAATTCAGCCTTCTGTAATTTGTCCATTGCATCATCAACATCTTCATCCTCCATACAGAGTACTTTGGGCAGCTGAACAGAACCAAGCAGCACATTTGACTGTTCCAAACACCACTTGCTGACTTCCTTTAAATCTCCCATCAATTGATTCTGTAAAATAACACAAAAAACAAGGGAGATACAATTGTAAGAAAAGCATTAATTCAGTATTGTTCAAAAAACAAAAAGAAACAATTACTTTAACTTTGTTGCTAGGTCTGTAAAAAACAATGTACCTCTTGTGATGATTCAAGCACTACATCCTCCAACACAGGATGCAGTACATTTGTACTTGCATCATCTGCCTAACAATTTATAAAATACAAACAGATAAATATTACACTTAAGTGTGTGCTGATTTTAAAACTTCATATTTAAAGAGAATTTGCATTTTGTCTGACCCACTACACAGTATATATATACCTGTGATGATGATGATTCCTGAACCCAATGTTGTGGCTCTTCCTGTTAGTCAAACTCCACAGTATAAGCAAACATTAACAAGGTACCATGAAATTTTAAGTGTAATACCAAATACCAAAGCATCAATATAAATCAATACTCAGTAAACCTTGAAAAGAAAATCAATCAATAGCCAGACAAAAGCAAAAATTGTTTTAGAGCAGCACACTGTAATGTTTATTTTCAGGACAATTACTGTAATGTTTATTTTCAGGACAATTATGTTGGAGCCTCCATAAGTAAGCTACAATTACAGTAAAATAAGGTAATGAACCTACCTTGAAAAACAATTGCCTTTTTTAAATGTCCTTCCCAGTGTTGCATAAACTGCAGTGATACATAGTGCAACATGACGTGCATTGTGGCATAAAGGGAAATTGTATTCATAAATGCTTTAACTTTCTTTTACAGAGTTCAACATTAATCATTATCTACTCTGATATATTCATGTGTCTTTAATAACCATTATTTACTCTCATATATTCTGGTGTTGATATTAATCATTATAATAACATTAATCAGTAAAACAATATTAATCACCATTTGCTCTTATATATTCATAGTCTTGTGTGCTTGTATGAAATGCTTGCCAGTGGAAATTTACCAAGGAGAGAGAAGGACCGGTATAACCGTTAAAGGAAATTATATTCATAATGGGTTGTTCTATTATGTGTTGTGCTTGCTTATGTATTATTTTTGCAGAACAGTCAGATGGAAGTCACCAAATGAGGAGTCGTAAGTTTCAAGTATACCATAAATAGAGATGATGTTGTATCTTCTTGTTGTGTGTGCATATACCAGATTTGTGTGCAGGAAGCAAAAAACAGGTGGGAGTATGCCCGACCTTGAAGAAAGTACCAAAATCACGACTGCTTCCAGTGAAGGACGGCCCTGAAACTTAACTCATATGTACAACTGTATAAATAATATGTGAAAGGGACAGACGGGGGAATTAAATGCCAAGTCCAACAGGCACCAGGGGGTTTTCCGAAACGAATAATATTGATTGATGCATCTGTAAGAGCAGGATAGAAAGCAGTTCTGTTGTGTGTGTGTGTGTGTGTGTGTGTGTGTGTGTGTGTGTGTGTGTGTGTGTGTGTGTGTGTGTGTGTGTGTGTGTGTGTGTGTGTGTGTGTGTATGTATATGTATATATGTCACTCAGATGTAATAATGATGTAATAATGAGTAATGTAATGTAACTGAGAAACAGGGTAGGAGCAGGACAAAATATTAAATGTGGTATTTTACAATACATTTCACACTATTTTGCTAATAAAACACCACAATCACTTCCACTAAACTATACAGTAGTTTACGTGTAAGCCATATAATTAACTTACAACAGCATATATACCATTCTGTTCAGCAGTTTAGCTTAGTTTAGTTGTATTTAAGACAGTGACAAAGTGGTTACCTGTTTGGCTAGTTAGGCTATACAGTGAGCAGCGAATACGTTGACAAACATAATTTCGTATATCACATTCAATTTCTAATTAAACGTATAATACACACACACAGATACATATGCACTTACAGCAATGATTCTTGAACGACTTCGGAAGTTATTCTCAATCCAACACGTCCCATTATACGCCGATTGCAAATGGTGCACGTACCGAAGACTGCAGGTATCGATTGCAAGTGACGTCACTTGCAGAGGAAGTGCAGGTGGCTGAGAGTGCATGTGCAAGTCTGCAGCCAGACCCTATTGAAACGGACAGCGACTCAATAAAGCTTCACCTTGGCAAGTTTCCAAACGCGTGCGTTTCATATGTAATATAATCAGTCTGGTGGGGTAGTTTATTAGAAAACACGTGGAGTTTGAGCTCTCTGGGTGAAACTGTGGGTGGCCCTTAAAAGAGCCGTTGGGTTTCAGTTACTGTAGTTAACGCGTTTAACCTCCAAAGCCGTACAGAGTGCGTCCCTGTCGCTTCAGTGCGTACACGACGTCCATAGCGGTAACAGTCTTCCTCTTCGCGTGTTCGGTGTAGGTGACGGCATCGCGAATAACGTTTTCCAAAAACACTTTCAGAACTCCGCGAGTTTCCTCATATATGAGACCGGAAATGCGCTTCACACCACCGCGGCGAGCGAGACGACGGATAGCTGGTTTAGTAATTCCTTGAATGTTGTCTCGCAGTACTTTGCGATGACGCTTCGCGCCTCCTTTTCCGAGTCCTTTACCGCCTTTACCTCTTCCAGACATGATTCAGATAAACGATACATGTCAATAGTCAGCGGGACTGAGCTTTTAAGCTCACCTACAGGACCTAGTAGAACCCACTCATACAAGCACGAGGGCGGCGCTATCTGCGTATCACCCGTTTACGTTTTCTCGTATTCTGCCGTTCTGCAAGTTTTAGCAAGTCGCTTCGCTGTGTAATATTTCCAAAACGATGTTTTTCAAAGAAACGAAACTAAACAGTGATCTTGACGTTGCACAGTATAGGAACCTTTCTGCACTGGGAACTCCTCACTGTGTTTTTATTTCATAGCTGGAGGAACATGACAAAAAGATGTCAGAAACTACGTTTTAATGTTTACAACGATCATTATGTTGACCTCAAATGGGATCTAGTCTCCCCTGGTTATATGTTAGCTGCTGTTGGTGGGATGTTCTCTGACAGACAGGAACCAAAGTAGAAATGTATTTGTAGTGAAAAGCCCCAAAGCATAACGGCCTTTCCTAATGGTTCATGGTATTTGCAACCAGACCATGGGCGGGCATTGGGGCGCCTGGCACGCCCTGTGGGTCACTAGTGCCCGCCCTGGACGAGCCTGCTGTCTCCCTTTACCTGTTCACCAGCTCCACGTCAAACCAACCACCAGTCCTTGCTTGTTTGCCCAATATATTTTTATTTATTTTTTATCAGTAGGCTGCTGTTATCAAAAGTTATCGTTATAAAAATAATGTGTTTGGTCTGATTAAAAATAAAATAAATAAACGTATTTTATTGGTTTGTCGATAGTGAGCGCGGAAATATTTGGTTGTTTGCTAAGCATAGCGCTACCGCTTAACGTTGTAATTTAAAAAATGCTGAGCGATCTCGTGTGGCAGTGCAATGGATATACGGCGTTTCTTTAATCAAAAACAACCAACGTTGGCACTGAGTGCTGCTGTGAGACTGACGCGTTATGGTTCTGCTGTGAGCTTAGAACTATTTTTCGCTGCTGAAACAACAAAAACAGTCAATATTGCATCTAAAATGTAAGTGACTTAATATTAATTACTTGTTTGAACTGTCATATCAAATGAGTGTCACATTTTCAATCGTGATGGTATTCAGCACGCTTGGTCGTGTGATGTTGCGTATCATGTTATAAAAACTCCACTTTTTTTATTTTTACCGCAGTATGTTAACTGAGTGTATTCAATTCAATTCACATTCATTTGCACAGTGGCGCAAAAAGTGGGTATGCGCTATATGCGGCGCATAGGGGCGCCGCACCATGGGGGGCGCCAAAGCGATGGTTAATTATTATTATTTTTTTAAATAATAAAAGTTATATAAGTTTATATAAAAATTATATATATATATAAAATAGTTATAGTTATATAAATTTTAGAGGACTAACAGGCTAGAGTAGGCGCCGGTGCCCTCATAAGATTCCATCATAGAATTTAGACATAGAAGGGTAATATCGCGAGTGGGCGGGGCGCAGCGCTGAGTGAGCAGCAGTAACGTTAGTGAGTTGTAATTGAAACTCGAAAATGGATAAAGCAAAAAAGCTATCGGGGGCTAAAAATAGAAAAAGAAAGAGGGAAAAGGAGATGGCATGTCAAGGGATGCGACAGCAGCTAAATAAGTGGATGGTGAAAGGCAACAGGTAGGATTTAAAATGTGACGTCTATGCTTTTAGGCTTGCAAATACGTTATTCATGTTAACAGACTAGCTAGCGTTTGCTGACACTGGGAATGTAGCAGACAGAATATGTAGCTAGCTTAGAATATGCAAAACCGAGGTTGCTGAGCTGAAAACTGAAAAATATAAGGTAGCATGTACAATAAATGACAAGAATCTGGAAAACAACTTTAATATCTCTGGTTTACCGTGGAATCATGCATATATTTGCTACCAAACTTGGAGGCTTCCAAATATTAATGTTGACTGACAAGTGTTTACTAACTTACTGCAAAATAATGTTGCTGATATCTACATTTAGATTTTGGTTAAACCCTTTGGTACCAATCCCATGCATGACATATCTCAATTTTATTAAAGTAAAATGACAACTGGTAAATATAGGGTAGCATGCACAATAAATGACTAGAAGCTGGAAAACATTACTTATGCAATAAGGCTGGTTTATCATGGAAACAAATAGATTTTTTTTTACCATTAGCTGTTCATGTTAGATCAGCTGTGCTGTCAGACATACATATACATATATATATATGTGTACATATATACCATATAATTATGGTAGGCTTACAGTGGCTGTCTGATATACTTTAAAATAAACATTTATTATTTCAAACCCATACATGATGATGTCCGGCACACTTATTTATTTAGAAGTGGGGGGGGGGGCGCCAAAATTTTGCTGCATACCCCTCTAACACTGGATAGTTGCGCCCCTGCATTTGCATGGCGTTTTTCACGATACATATCGTTTCAAAGCAGCTTTACAGAGAATGCATCTCATTTGTGCCCCCCTGAAAAAATGAAATGCCCGTCCGTTCCTAAAGGTTTCTCATTGGCAGCCTGGATCAATGGGCGTGTTTAAATGTAGGGGCGTGTCTAAAGGTAGGGGCGTTCTTAAAGGTTTTTCATTGGTCTCGCCGAAGGGTAGGAGGCGGGCCAAAAGGTTTAGCGAAAGCTGCATGTTCCGCTTACAGGGAAGCCGTAACCTGGTACAGCGTTGATGATATTAGGAATATTATTATCTTTAATAACTTGCAAAAGTACCTTTGCAACTTCTACGTCATCACCATCGCCAGGTTATAGTTTACTAATAATGAAAAACAAAATACAAGTTTTTTCAGATACAAGCGCCTCTAAAGTTACCTCTTAGGTTAATGTAAAAATGTTAAAGTTGTATTTGATAACATTAGTTAAAGCACTGTTAAGTGAACAAACATGAAAATTAACACTATTTTCAGTAATTCCAACAAAGCTTAAATACAGTAACAAATGTATCGCTCATAATAAATGTTAACATATTAATGTTAATTAATAAATAACTACAAAAACAATGGTTTGCCTGAAGGAATTATAAAATGACTCAAATGTTTTTAATAAACTTCTGTTAAGTGACATACAATTTAGCAAACAGACACAGATGTAACCAATAAATAATTTATTTCTGTCTCAGTCACTCATTCGTGCATGCATCTTTTCTTTTCTTAATCTTTTCCATTCCGAAGGAGATCTAAAAAAAAACAGAACAATACATAAACAAGAGATTTAACAATTGCTTAAATGTCATCACTGTCAATGTATATTCAAATTTAAACTTACGCTGAGCCTTCAAGTAGGAGAGCACACCACCATCTCCTTATGTTTGGCATATTAGCCTGTTTCGAAAAGCAATTATTAATACAATGGCAAAAATAAAATTCTGCTTTTAGAATTGCAAAACAATGAGCAAAGATCTCAAGTTTCACCTCTGAAAAGTCAAAATGCATCCCCAGAGCAATGTAGAGGGCATACTGATAGTCAAAGACTAATTGTTTAATCCTTTTTATTTGGTTATTAAATGAAACTGATATGAAAGCCAAATGTGAATAGTCAAACTCACCATGAGCACAAAGACTCACACAATTATTTGAAGAACCCTGCACTGGAATCCCCTGGGTAATGTTTGCAAGCAAGAAATAAATAAAGCCAGAAAAAAGGCAAGTAAGGAAGCAAACAACAAAATTAAATTATTTGGTAGAAATAATTTAAACTTACTGGAAGATCCTTGCAGGTTATCTCAGTCCAATTACCAGGAACAATAGCCTGAGCAACTCTCCTATTAAAAATGTACCCAAAGATGCAAGTCAGCAACATTAATTAAATATAATAAGAAGTATACCATTCCCATACAATGCCACAGAGACAAAAAAACAGAAACATGCTAAATTGTTTAGAACAGAATGACTATCAAGCAGCAACATTTAAACAAACTACTGTTCAGGTGGAACTTCTGAACATGAACTTCTGAACCATGTAAAAGACCTGTATACTTGAATGTATCTGCAATCACTCAGACCACTCTTGCAAAGCGAATCAAGAAAAAAAACCTGTCTCTGCTTTGGACACAAAATCTGAAAAGGTTTGTTAAAAACACAAAACACTGACATCTATTTGACAAATCAAATTAAAAATGTCTTAAAGATTACTTACACAAAGCATCCAGTGTGACTTGCTGAATGACGGGAACAGAATGTAGTCTTTAGCAGAAACATTCTCCTGTCACAAATAATTAGAATACAAACTACAGTAAAATGGTGCACAATCTATATTTTGCTCTATGAAATCATCTTAACTGCTTTGAGAGAACGCTTCCTACATATATGTAACCTAATAGAACAATACTAAATCTAATCAATCTAATTGAGGCATGCATGAAAAATCAGACCAACTTATAACTAAAATATTACAACATTCAAACAAATTAGAAATGCTTACAGGGATATGCAAGGTGGGATCTGCACAAAGTGGGGGAATCCAAGTTGTATTAACATAGCTATTTGATGTCCACACTTGGATACCCTAATAACAGAAACATAGAAGTTTTATTATAAGAAAAGCCATTTTTACTTGTCCCACACACACAATTCACACAGACCCCCCCTCCTCCCAACCTGCAGTTTGCTGGTGTCCTCAATTTTCTTGAAACAACAATTTAGAATCTGTTAACATACAACAGCTTCAATTAAAAACAGAAAAATAAGTATTACATTTCAATCTAAGAGGTTAAGATAATTCTTACTGTTGCCTCAACACTGCGTTGCAATCCCAAAGTTTGAAAATCTTCTCAGCATCAGGGTGGTAGAATAAGCACGTGCCACCTGTTCTCTCTCATTTTTTTCTTTGTGTCCAACACATGTGTGAGCTATTGAAAAAAGATTATTACCATTCATTACAATATGTTTGAGGTATTCATTCTTCACAGCTTATAACATTTCTACATTCAAAGAGCAATCACCTTTTCTTCCATGGCTTCACTAAATGGTTGTTTCCAGCAGTTTGACATTACATCCTTCAGACTTTTCACAGCAGCCTTTTGAGTACTTGGCTCATCATCCGCTGTAATTGTGCTTTTACATGCAATCCCTAGAAATAAAGCATGTCAGCATGCCATATTAGCGTCAAATAAAACTTTGGAGAGTAAATTTGCTAATTACATTAATTTTTGGTAAAAAAGCAAACATTGTGTCAAAACATGTTTACCTGAAAGTGCTTGGCCATGCTTGTCCAGGGTAAACTGAGTGACACCAACATGCTTGGTAAGTTGTTCAGCAAACCTATTGTTTTTTGCAACATTGTAGTGATGCAACAGATTTCGCATGAGGAACACATGGTTTGTTGGCTTCATAACATTTAGAAAGTAGTTGTTCTTCCTCATTTGAGAGAACAACTGCTCAGCACATTGAGAATTAACTCTTCCAGCCAACTCAGGCACAAGCTGTATTTTGCGAAGTTTATCACGGGAATCCTTTGTGTTGTTTTCATGAAATCTGTCATAAAGTACATAGTGTTCAGATGAGCCAGTTAATGGATGCCCATTCACATCAGCATGCATTTTTTTCTCTTTAAGCCATTCCAAAGAAACTCTAACTCTTCCCTCTTCTGCTGCTGCAATATTGGCCACATTTGGCTCCAAAAGCCGACCCTTTTTATGCAGCAGATTAAATTAAAAATCTACAGCCCATGTTGTGAATTATAAATTATTCTCAGTGGACATTATTAATATCAGTGGACACAAACCTGATGCACCCCAGACCTTCTGAAAAATTTAGTCATACGATGACCTGTTTATCATCTCACTTCTCAGTCTCATTATGAGGTCCATCTTTGATCCCTTGGTATTTAATCCACAAGAGCCACATAACCGACGGACAGCAGCCACCTACACCATTTTTTTTAAATAAACACTTATAAAACCTTTGAAAGAAATGTTGACAATGAAAATTCTGTGAGAACAAGGTAAACAAGACAACACTTCACCTTCAGTGTCATCAGCTCATCAATAAGCCTTTCCTCAGTCACTGGAATTTCAGATGCAGAATTAGGATTTGATGAATGTACTTTTTCCCATTCTGTGTTTAAGACAGAGCCAGATTTTCTAGTATTTTGTCCAATCCAGGGTGCCCAAAGATGGTAACTTGGTTTGACAGCAAAAGGATTTTGATGTCCAACTACACACACAAGAAAAGAAACTGTTGCAATAATGACAACAGAAAACTTTGTGGGAGTGAGGTATACAAGTGAGTTAATTTGGTGAGGTGGTTAAGTGAGTGAAGAGAGAGACTGAGTGAGGTGAATGAGACACACTTACTCTGCACAAGACCTCTTGCAATGATTTCTAATCTCAGGGAATTCCAAAATCCTCTACATCCACCTGTCCATCAAAGTTTGCTGGGGTTCTTTAATTTCACTTACTAAAGAAAAGAAAATAATACAAATATATACACAATATAAACACTTTATATGCGGCAAGGTTTTTCAAATTGTTATTACGTCTGCATCCTACCTTGCATATTGAAAACTCCCTTTCGATGAGCATCCAAAACAACAACGGATGGATGGAATCCACACTTTAGGCAGGAAAATTGGTAATCATGATCAGTTAATGCTTCAAAGTGCAGATAAGCACAAAGCACTGTTTTACTGTGGCCCTTAGAAGACTTTGCAACAGCAAAAACTCCATTCTTTGGGTCAATGCATTGACTTTGAAAGTGGGACTGTGCAGTGATGTCATGCTCAATGTCTGTATGTGCCCTTTGAATGTGTTTTTTCAGATTTTTCTTCAAAAGACCCATGTGACAGTGGGGACAATTTAACCTTTGTTCTTGCTTTCTATGAACACTTTTCAAGCTGTTTTTTGATGTCTCGACGCAATGAGAAGCTGAAGGAACTGTAGTGTTCACCTGCGGAGTCATCTCGACGCAATGAGAAGCTGAAGGAACTGTAGTGTTCACCTCTTGAGTCATCTCGACGCACTGAGAAGCTGAAGGAACTGTAGTGTTCACCTGCGGAGTCATCTCGACGCACTGAGAAGCTGAAGGAACTGTAGTGTTCACCTGCGGAGTCATCTCGACGCAATGAGAAGCTGAAGGAACTGTAGTGTTCACCTGCGGAGTCATCTCTACGCAATGAGAAGCTGAAGGAACTGTAGGGTTCACCTCGCGGAGTCATCTCGGCTATAATGAGAAGCTGAAGGAACTGTAGTGTTCACCTCGCGGAGTCATCTCGACGCAATGAGAAGCTGAAGGAACTGTAGTGTTCACCTGCGGAGTCATCTCGACCTTAATGAGAAGCTGAAGGAACTGTAGTGTTCACCTGCGGAGTCATCTCGGACGCACTGAGAAGCTGAAGGAACTGTAGTGTTCACCTGAAGGGAGTCATCTCGACGCAATGAGAAGCTGAAGGAACTGTAGTGTTCACCTGCGCGGTGTCATCTCGGCGCACTGAGAAGCTGAAGGAACTGTAGTGTTCACCTCGCGGAGTCATCTCGACGCAATGAGAAGCTGAAGGAACTGTAGGGTTCACCTGCGGAGTCATCTCGACGCAATGAGAAGCTGAAGGAACTGTAGGGTTCACCTGCGGAGTCATCTCGACGCAATGAGAAGCTGAAGGAACTGTAGGGTTCACCTGCGGAGTCATCTCGACGCAATGAGAAGCTGAAGGAACTGTAGGGTTCACCTGCGGAGCTGAATGTTTGCATGCATTTATGTGCTTGATGAAATCAGCCTTATTTACTATTGTTTTGGGGCAGTGGCAGCAGTGATAGTGCTTATATTTTCTGCATCCCAAGTGACAGTCGAATATTAGAAAATCTGTAAGAATCATAAACAGACAAAATGTTAAATATGTTTGATATACATTTCAAATGCTAACATGACCTGTAACATCACCGTTTACAAATCACATTATCATTTAATCACCTTTAATCACCATTTATCAACAATTGGACCATTCTGTCTCAACTCAACCAGAGATCCCTTGCTGAACATTTTGATTTTTTTGCATAAATGAATACAGTCAAAACATTACATTTCATGAAAGCATATTTACTGAGTAAATTATTGTTTTATAGAAAACGACAAAATTGACCTAAGATTTGGAGCCCCACAAAAAAATATTATTAAATAAATAATTTTAAAATTATTACAATCATTTTAGAAAGATGATATCATTATTTTAGGTCTAAAAGTTAAATGACACGGAATGAACCAAATTACTTAAATTATCTGACATGTAACATGCATAGCAAAACTAAACTTGTACTTACATTCATGACGAACTGCTTTAAGTCTGTGGCTTTGGAAATGAGAAAGAATCTTGTGTCTCTCTTGTGGTTTTTTTGTTGCGCAAAAAGGACACTGATATAGACCATCAACCCTGAAGTCTTCGACGCACATGGGTTCACCTCTTTCTCTGACCGTAATATGTGTCTGTCAACAACAGTAAACAGAAGCTGCAAATTATAACGCAAAGGAA
Organism: Beaufortia kweichowensis; assembly: GCA_019155185.1. Lineage (NCBI taxonomy): Eukaryota > Metazoa > Chordata > Actinopteri > Cypriniformes > Gastromyzontidae > Beaufortia > Beaufortia kweichowensis. The sequence continues at coordinate 12,598,866 of CM032818.1, read as the reverse complement.
TTCGTATTGTGATCTTAATATACATAATTGTGGTATACAAAGCATAGATAAACTTGCTGATTGAATTAAATGAATGAATTGAATAAATTAATTAATTAAATGAATGAATGAATTGAATAAATGAATTACACCACGTCTTACGGCAGCCATCTTCTCTTGTGTAAAGGAAATACGTAAATGTATATTTAACGCTGATTGGCCAACATAGTAAAAGTCCTTTCACCAAATGAGAAACCTTTAGGAACGCCCCTACATTTAGGAACGCCCCTAACGTTAGGAACGCCCATTGCTCCAGGCTGCAGTTACCCCTGTCGAGGGCTGACGCTACGGGTGCGCCGTTTAAGTGCAGAGGCTGATTACAGCTTGATTGAAAACAGCTAAACACGCCTTTACAATTTCCACAACAAAAGGCTTAATTACGTTAATGTTGCTCAGGTCGAAACCACGAGCTAATAGCTAGGATAGCTCTGTGTAATCGAGTGCTAAATACAAAGTGATAGCTCCCAGGGAGCAATAATATAGTTTAAAGTGCTATAGTTAACGCATAAACACAGGGCAGAATCGAATAAAATAAAGATACCCTTTTAGAAACAGTATAGATAAATGAAAGAATATTCCTAACCAACAACAGGCAATAATCAAACAGCGCAATAACAAGGTAAACAAAACTAAGCCGAACTCACGCATAACTGCTGTCTACTGCAGACGAATTGCTTCTCCTAAGTTACCAGAGTAAGCCAGTTGTTTAAATATCCTTACGGTCGCTAAACACGCCTTTACAATTTCCACAGCAAAAGGCTTAATTACGTTAATGTTGCTCGGGTCGAAACCACGAGCTAATAGCTGGGATAGCTCCGCATAATCGAGTGCTAAATACAAAGTGATAGCTCCCAGGAAGCAATAATATAGTTTAAAGTGCTATAGTTAACGCCTAAACACAGGGCAGAATCGAATAAAATAAAGATACCCTTTTAGAAACAGTATAAATAAATGAAAGAATATTCCTAACCAACAACAGGCAATAATCAAACAGCGCAATAACAAGGTAATGCATGATTTATTATGCATGATTAACATTTTCCTACAAAAAAGTGCTTTCCTACAAAGACACATATAAAAAGAATGCTTAACATGGCCTGGGGTGTTAGGACAGTAAATTTGAAGAGCAAATTAGGCATACACCATAATAATAATACATATTATAATTATAATGCTAAGCAAACAGCACTTAAGTGATAGACCGACAAGTTAAAACTAAAACATAAGTGCATTTGTTAAGCATGACAACAAATGCCAAATCAAACATAAGTTATTTTAACAAAATAACGATTTATTAAACGATATATAAATAGTAAAAGCATTGCAGGCACTATCATACTGATTGTGACACCTGGTGGTCAAGATTGACACTACATTCTAATTGTTAGCTAGCAAGCATTTTTTTCTCTTGGTGGACTCTTGAAGAGAAAAAAAAGAGTAATTTCTTTTTTAAGGTAAAACAATTGAAGATAAAAATAGAGAATAAAAAAGTTGAAGACGAAATTTGTTTTTAAGAGAAACAAAAAATCAAAAGAAGAAAATCTGTAGGACTTAAGCTCCAGGAAAGAATATAAAGACAATGTTTGTTTCTTCACCATGATTTTTTTAATATTGTGGTTCAGGGCTTCTATAAATTTGCACACATTAACAAATAAAAAAACTCTAAAACAAATCTGAAGCAACGGAAGCAGGCAGGTCTGTTTGTTCAGGGCTTAAGCTTGGACACTGGTTTATTTGGAGCCTGACTGAAGACGCCTGCGTCAGTTGATGTCTTGTACAAGCAGTATAGCAGTTGTCTTGTGTTGAAATGTTCATTTCAGATGGTGCGAAATAAACACACAGGAGAATGTCCTCTTCATCTTTTTGTTCTTTTTTTGTTCTGTTTTTGGCCAACAGTCTCTATTGGAAGGCAGTAGATGTGCATGGGTATGTTTTTATAGTAGCTTGTTAGCCAGGGCCTAACAACAAACACAAAGAAATGAGCTCAAAAATATAAATTTAATGTGTTGTAAAATTTAGTAGTGCACACTTGGTAGAGCAATCATGGTAGTATATACTTGGTAGTGCGCTGGTTGAGGCTGAGGAATGTTAGATTTCTCCAGCGTATGCGATTTTCTTCCCTTCTCACTTGATCCAGCTCCCGCTGTCTTGTCTGCTCTCTGTGTATGCTCTCCTTCAGGTCCTGTTCTATACGAGCCAGCTGCATGACACAAGACTGTCTAAACATCTATTTCCTTAGTAACAACAGCTTACGACAAATTATAAATGTTCTTAGTGCAACCTAAAGTGCACTTAGCACTAACGATTCATGCTGGTAATGATATGAAACGATAATGTTGTGGCCTGTGTCACCTCGTCCAGTAGACATCTCTGCTCTTCAAGTTTCTTCTGGTGCTTGTGTTGTGTGCTGATAGCTGCATCGTCTCTGTTGTGAGAGTTTTTCACTGGAGATGAACATGACCTAGTGTATGTATGTGTACAGAATGCATACATGTAATACAATAACACAAAGAAATTGTGTGTTATTACGAAAAGCTAAGCTCATGAAATGCATGCAGAGCAATAGCGGAGGTGTTTATTCTGTTTATTCAGTTATTCTAATAGCCTGTCATACAGTAGCTTATAAAAGACACATCACATGAAATACACTGTTGAAAAATATGAAAGAAACAGCCTTTAACACACCGCTGATCCTTCTTCTCATTCTGCTCTTCTCTCAGGACATCTCTATCCATATTGATATTGAACGTGACCTGACCAACAGTGAAAATTAACGTTTAGTTCATGTAAAATCCATATTGCTTATCAATTCATGCCCAGACATACATACAACATCTGTTAAATGAATAAATGTTAATGTATATATATATATATATATATATATATATATATATATATATATATATATATATATATATATATATATATATATATATATATATATATATATATATATATATATATATATATATATATATATATATATATATATTATTATTAGTATATATTATATAGTACAGTATATCCAACAGTTATATACTTTTAATACATCTTTAATAGATCTTAAATGTACTTTTGTCAAATTCTTAATAAATTATTTTTACTTTAGTACTTATTTTAATTGAAAGATTTTTGTATTTTAATTCCATAGCTGAAAGTGAATTGAAAATGAATTGAAGTTGTATTGGAATGACAGTAACTGTGTGTGTGTTGTCTGTAAACACAGTGAAATGTAAATCAAGCTCTCATGAGGTCATCTGACACCAGGGTAACTCCACCTGACTGCAGCTTATTTACCAAGTCTTGCCGTCTGTTTCATGTGCTGACCGCACACCTTAAAAGTGCCACTTCTGGCCATTGTTTTTTACTCAGACAGGCAAGTGTATACAGAAGAGAGGATATAGAATTCTGAATTTAGGGTTAGGTTAGACAAGCTTATTTACTCTTTCAATGAAATAAAGGTAAATAAATCAGATGAAAAATTTATTTAAAGCTGGTTAAATGAACTAAATCAATTATTTAATTGCTAAATGCATTTTACCGTTTCTGTTTTTTGTCTTTAAATGTTAAATATCTCTGACAACAATTGTCATTTTTAACAACAAAGACAATTTAGTAAACATCGTTATAAAACCTGGTATTTCTAGAGTACTTTAAAATGAAAATGACACATATGCAGGTAAAGATTGTGGGTGTACAGATTGTTAGTAAATGAGGTGAAATGATAAAGACACTTACCTGATGTTCAGTGTGTTGGGTTAGAAACGTCGAAGCTGCCATGTTGATCTTGCTCTGGACATTGTCTTCAATAATGCAGATCTTCTGTGGTTTCCCCTCCCATGATTCAAGTTTCCTGCATCTCTCTTCACAACTAATTAGATTCTTCACCAGTCTTGAATAAGTCATATGAACTGACAAATTACTGCGTCTCATTCGTCTGTATCCACCTGTTTCTGCGTCATAAATCAATTTTTGCACATACTCATTCATTGTGTACTGAGGAAATTATTATATAAAATAAAATAATATTCATTTGCATTGCTGAATGAGTAATAGTAAGAATATAGTCATTGCACACTCTTTGCACCTTTCCATTTCACCAGCAAGATTAACAAATCTCACAAAAAATAATCTTTCTGACCTTTTCAGAATAATAACTTCATCTAGAATTGTCTTATACTGAGCAAACAGGATGACAAACATCTACAAAAAAATGCCTTTTTGTCCCGTTTGATATTGAATTTGACATGTAAAGACAAAAAGAAAATGTGAGGTTCATTGTCTCTGTTTGTGGAATTTTATAGGAATATAGTAATATAAAAAATTGTTGATCCGAAAGTTTTTATCATAATCATGAAGTACTTGGTCTTGGAGATTTTAATATAAATTGATTGGACAAGCACTGTGTTATGGGATGGTGGTGAGTGATGATGAAGAGACTGATGAAGATTGTGCTCAAAAAGGGTTTTACTTGATGATATTCAACAAAAAGATGAAAACATCCACAGGTAAACAGGATGTTTTTAGAAACATTTTTTTAGAAACATTCTAAGTGATTGATGATAACATTATTGGATTGTACACTTTCCATATGTTTTCAGAACAACATTAAAAACACAAACATTACATTCTGTTTCTCTGTTGGTAATGGTGTTCACAAACACAATGCAAAAACCATTGCCATCTTCACATATATTTATATTAATTTAATTTATAATACATTAAATAATACATTTAATAACGCTCGAACTGAGGTGTTGAGGGATGGCTCACGAAATGCACATTTACATAATGATAAAACGTATTGGAAATATGCATTTAGTTAGTTGCCCAAAGTTAATGTAGAAAACTTAGCCATGATGATAGTAATGATGGTGATTGTTATTTATTAAAATAAATATATAAATGAGCCATATGTTAGTTGCACTACATTAATGTAGGAAACTTATCCATGATACAGATAATAATGACTATAATTCTTATTTAAGTTGTCGTTGTTTGGGTATTTTACAGCTGGGACAGGAAACAGTAGAATGCTTGTCAGACTCCTTTTTAATATTTTAGTCCTGCACTAGCTAAGGTAGGCAGCTGTTTTTTTTTACCATATTGCCTGCCTCATGCATAATAGTAAGTAACTGGTTTTCTTTCATAGTTCGTGGTTTGTTTCTTTTATAGCAGTTAGGTAACAAAGTGCAGATTTGGTCCACACACTGATTGTGAGTAGAAATGGGCCCAGATTCGGCCCAGTGGTTACTGAATGAAAGCCTGTGGCCTGGATGTGGCTGGAAGGTTTGCTGACTTAATATTGTCTGTTGACTCATCTGAACAGAGTGATTTTGTCACTTTGTTACGACCCGTATAAGGCCAGGCCAGAAAAGAAGTCTCAGACCAGGCAAATAATAATATATTAAGTAAGATTTAAAAAAGGGCATGCTTTCAGACTGTCACAGAAACACCAGGCTCCTCCACCTACCAGCGATCACAATCACCCGATTATTAATGACCCACACCTGTTTCCCTAATCTTGACACAGACTCGGACTACGCCAAAATAATAAACAAAACCCACAACTTAATCCACCCTCTAAATAACCTGTATATAAATGGGTATAAAAACGGTCTTCGACGTGAAAAAGTACTTACTGCCACGTCAGGGTCTGAGCAGTAGGGATGGGCGGATCGATCCTAAGGTATCTATATTTCTCGAGACTGGCATTTTTTTTTAAACAAATGTGATTTTAAACAATATTTTAATAATAGTAGTATGCCATCTTCTTCTTCTACTTTCGGCTGTTCCCTTTTACGGGTCGGCACATCAAATCATCTGCTTCCATTGAACTCTTTCCTTGGTATCCTCAACTCGCACACCAATTAACTTTATATTCTCTTTTATCACATCCATATATCTCCTCTTTGGCCTTCCTCTTCTCTTCCTGCCTGGTAGCTCCATCTCTAACATCATTCTACTAATATATCCACTATCCCACCACTGCACATGTCCAAACCATCTCAATCTGGCCTCTCTGAGCTTGTCCCCAAAACAGACAACATGAGCTGTCCTTCTAATGTGCTCATTCCTACTCCTGTCCATCCTCGTCACTCCTAAAGAGAACATCAACATCCTCATCTCCGCGACCTCCATGTCTGCCTCCTGTCTTTTCCTCACTGCTACAGTCTCTAACCCCAACAACCCATACATACCTCCACCTTTTCAGGTTTTCCTCCACCTGCTCTTTGTTCTCACTACAAATCACAATGTCATCCACAAACATCATTGTCCATGGAGATTCCTGTCTGACTATGCTTTCTCTAGATCCACAAAGACGCGGTGTAGCTCCTTCTGACCATCTCTGTACTTCTCCATGAACATTCTCAGAGCAAAAATTGCATCCGTAATGCTCTTTCTGGGCATAAAGCTATACTGCTGCTCACAAATATCCACTTCCTTTCTTAGCCTAGCTTCCACAGCTCTTTCCTATAACTTCATTGTGTGGCTCATCAACTTCTCTTCAATCTCTATAGTTGCTACAACTCTGCGCATTACCCTTGTTCTTGAAGATCGACACTAAAATACTTCTCTTCCATTTTTCAGGCATCTTTTTTAATTAAATTCAATTTTATTTGTATAGCGCTTTTTCACAAAGGTCATTGTATCAAAGCAGCTTTACATGTATTGACAGATAGCAGTCAGTGGTCAGGGATTCAAAAAAACTCTTTAAGAGAGAAAAAAAACCCTGACAATGACGTGTTATAGTTGCAATCCGTAGCATGTGCAATTCGAAGTAGAGGACACAAATTGCCATTGATCGCATCTATAACTCGCTATGCAGTTTACAGGATACAGATACAGACATTGTAAGATACAAAAATTCACTTTAAGAGAGTGAAAAAAAATTTATATGTTAAGTATAATGTGGTAGATTTAATTTTATTTTAACAGGGTGCAAGGAGGTTATCCTGGGTAGTTGTCATTTAGCAGCACCAGGATGGGCATCAGGTGGGGCAGGACTGTTATGAGCAGTGTTGTGCCAGCTGGAACTCATTCCTCGGGATACCTCGGAAAAGGGAGAGGGGGATAGAGAGAGAGAGAGAAGGAGAGAGGGAGAGGGGACAAAACAGACTAACATTAGCATAGCGGCCATTCATATGTAAATGTAAGCAGTTATATGTGATATCACATGCAGTATGTAATATGTATGTGTGCCCGGTTCTGGTTGAGCTAACTATTGCGGCCTTAGAGAGTTAGGATCTGAGATTATGTGAATGCGTGGCTAAAGAGATAAGTCTTTAGTTTAGTTTTAAACTGCTCGAGTGTGTCTGAGTCCCGAATATTGCTGTGAAGGTCATTCCATAGTTTTGGTGCTAAATAGGAGAAGAATCTTCCACCTTTAGATTTTTTTGATATTCTTGGAACTATTAACAGCCCACCATTTTGTGAACGCAATGCCCGCGATGGATTGTATGCTGATAATAGTTCATGGAGGTATAAAGGTGCTAGGCCGTTTAAATTTTGAAATGTATGCGATACTTTACAGGTAGCCAGTGCAGTGTTGCTAGGAGTGGACTAATGTGGTTATACTTTTTTGATCTAGTAAGAACTCTAGCAGCTGCATTTTGAACCAGCTGAAGCTTATTTATTTGCTTTGCATGACACCCCCAGTAATGAATTACAGTAGTCAATTCTGGAGGTCATAAATGCATGGATTAGCTTCTCTATATCCGAGACAGACAGCATGTGGCGCATCTTTGAAATATTTCTAAGGTGAAAAAATGTGGTTCGGCATACATTGGAAATGTGACCATTGTAAGGCTGGATGGGAAAAGCCACCCAAAAACCACCCACTGGCCCAACGTAGGAGTCCAGTGGTAATGGCGAAGGTTTCAGCGCGCTCGGTCTTTTCCTGCGCTTATTCTTTACTTTTTATTCCTCAATTTTATCTGACTCCAAAAGATAAAACCTTGTAAAGGTTAAGTTAAGATTCTTAAATTTAGATAAATGTTTTATCATTCTATTCAACTCACTATTATTATTGGACTTGTACACCAAGGTTCTCAATGTCGCACAGGGTCCTCGCACCGGCCGTGTGCGGGCCCACGATCACAAACTCGACCGTATAACCAGAGGTTATGGCTAAAGCAATTTAACAATGTAGCTCCCGCTTACTATTGTTAAAAGGTACCCATGTAGCCCCATACAATCACCTATATAATGCAATTGCATAACAACTTAGTTAAAGTTAAGTAATTTAGATAATCAGAGGTTATGGCTAAAGCAATTTAACAATGTAGCTCCCGCTTACTATTATTAAAAGGTACCCATGTAGCCCCATACAATCGAACTCTTCTCTGACTAAACAGAGGATACACAAAACTCTTCTCTGCCTAAACAGAGGATACACAAAACTCTTCTCTGCCTAAACAGAGGATACACAAAACTCTTCTCTGCCTAAACAGAGGATACACAAAACTCTTCTCTGCCTAAACAGAGGATACACAAAATCCGACTGCATAACAACTTAATTATTTCAATATACTTAACCCTGGTCGTAGTATTGCAGTAACACGGATGCATCATAGTCTACTAAGCCAATAATTCAGAGTATTTAGAATAGATACAAACATAACAATTTATTAAACAGGTAAACGACAACAATGATTCAATATCTAATTCAAACAATTTAGTAAAGTGATCAATTCATGTGAAACAGTCAATAATGCAGAAATGAGAGAATTTAGAAATGTTTACCTGACAATCTAAACTACACACAGCGAATGTGCGGGAGATCCGTTTACAGACTCCGACTATAAGAACTACGCACAGCGAATGTGCGGGAGATCCGTTTACAGACTCCCAGAACCTTTTGCTTGCTTCCCTTAAATACCCAAATCAAAGTATACTTCCTCCAAATGGAGATGTAATTTACATAGAAAAGACTCTGAACCTGATCAGGCCCAAATGGCCATTTCCATGAAAGAGCCCAGGAAGGACACACCCACAGCAGTGAGCAGAATATCTCCAAACTCCTTAAACCTTTGTTATGATCTGCTCTACTGTTGTGGGGCTAGGACCATTGCGTAAGTCGCACTGAGACATTTCAAATGATATGAGACATGAATATTTAGATACTTTGATCACACAGAATGTGGTATATCTTAAATACAGTTCATTGATGAGTTTTGGGGATCTCTGAGCTAAGGGGAAGTAGATGAAGAGAGGGGGAGAAAGAGACAGATGTGAAGGTGTGAGTTCGCAATCAGCATCCTTTGAGGTGTGCTATTTGAGATGGGGATGCAAACTCTGTGGGGAACTCAATATGTTGGAAAGAGTCCTTTGTTCCCCAGGATGTAATGTCCTGTTGGTTTGGACATCTTGGCACCAGTCTTACACCATCGAAAGACAGGTTCTAGAATCACACCTAGGTTCTTGACTGCGGAAGAAGGGACAATGGTGCAACCTTCTATAGAGATGTTGTGGGCTATTGTGTCGTGTTTGGAGCTATTAGGTTCAATAATCAAAAGCTCTGTCTTGTTGGAGTTAAGTAGAAGGAAGTTGTTTGCCATCCATTTTCTAATATCATTGATACAGTCTATTAGCCTAGGAAAACAGTGGGTTTTGTCAGGTTCTGAGGAAATATAGAGCTGGGTATCGTCAGCGTAGCAGTGGAAGTTGATGTCATGTTTCTTAATAATATCTCCGAGGAGAAGCATATATAGTGCGAAGACAATAGGACCAAGAACTGATCCCTGTGGTACACCGTATTTTACCTGACAGTAATAAGATTTCTCCTCGTTAACATAGACAAAGTGGTAGCGATCGGTTAAATAGGATTTGAACCAGGCTAAGGCTTGAAGGTTTTCCAGTCTATCGAGTAGGATTGTATGATCTATTGTATCAAAAGCTGCACTGAGGTTGAGTAATATGAGAAGAGAGGTTTCACCGCGATCTGATGCTAAAAGGAGATAATTTGTCACTCTGAGCATGGCTGTTTTTGTGCTGTGGTGGGGCCTGAATCCTGATTGAAATTTTTCATAAATGCTATTTTTTAGCTAGGAATGTCTGTAGTTGTTTGGACACAACCTTTTCCAGTATTTTTGATAGAAAGGGGAGATTAGAGATTGGTCTAAAGTTAGATAGGTCTCCCTGGTCGAGATTAGGTTTTTTTATGAGAGGCCTAATAACTGCCATTTTGAAGGCTGCTGGAACATAGCCTAATTCTAATGATGAATTAATAATATTGAGCAATGGTTCCGAAACTGCAGGAAAAACTTCTTTTAGTAATTTTTTGGGAATGGGATCTAATATACAGGATGATGATTTTGAAGAATTTATGATTTTTTTGAGTTCATCCATTTTAATAGCATTAAATGATTCTAGTTGTACTAATGGCATGATGCGGGACGGGATACTATGGGATATAGAGTTGGCTGGCTGTGTAGATGCAATATTGTCTCTAATCTGCTCTATTTTATTTTCAAAGAATTTCATAAAGTTATTACTATCGTGCTGTAGTTTAGCGTCTTTTTCTGTTAATGATTTGTTTTTAGTCAGTTTTGCGACTGTATTAAAAAGAAATCGCGGGTTATTTTGATTTTCTGCGATCAACTTGCTGAAATAGGAGGATTTGGCGTTTTTTAGAGCTTGTTTGTACTTGTTGGTGATCTCTTTCCATGCATCACGCTGTAAAGACTTGGCCGGGCCAAATGTTGGATTTCTTTAAGGGATCATAAAGTTAGACAACCAACAACAAATTCCTATGGGGGAGTCAACACCAGAACCCCTTTTGGCTCCAGAAAGTCTGGGTTAAGTGATGACCTGCCGGTTGTTACTTAACTCAGGAGGACAGTTATGGTACCTCTCTGGCCTTCCCAGAGAGGGTGACCCCCAGCTCAACTCCTGAGATTCTCCAGGCCCCCTGGAGATTTGCAGAGAGGACTAGAGAAGTACATTCCAAACACCTCAAAGAGACTCTCTAGGATGAGCAGGACTAAACTGTCCAATTTGTATCTATATATATATCTATATGTGTATTCCTCTATAATCACTTGATACCCTGCCATAGTTATTGCATGCATTCCAGTGTCATTGAAGTTTAACTGTTATTTCATGACAGATGAATGAATAACTATTGTTCTTACTTCACTTCTCTCTCGTGTGTGGTATCAAAATGATCCACAAATTATTTCCTAAATAATGATGCACAGTACATAGTCATGGCGTGCATCATACTCAATTTACAATAAGTTTATGTGTTCGGTGCAAACAGGACATAAACCGTACCTGTGTAATTCATTTGTCTCTCGCGCAACCACCGTCCTTTTGCCATTGGTCAAAAGACCTGACATGGGCGTGACAGCTGTGCCTTTAAGACCACAATGCATCGGACAACTCTTTGCTCAGAAACTTGGAATCTCTCCAAAACTTCGTGGGACCTGCCCTTCTTCAGGACAGCTTTTCCAGCAATCTTACTTCGGCAGACTTCGACACTTCTCGCGAAACTTCGCTCTCCGAACGGACTTCGCGAATCCACCGGGACACTCTCTCTCTTCTCTCTCCACAAGACCAGGATTCTTGCCGACACAACTAACTGTTCAATGCAAGTATCACCATTCAACAGCTTAAGCAACTGCCCTTGGCTACCAAGGTGAACTTTTTGTAGAGAAAAACCCGGTGGTTTGTGTCCTGCTGATTTAATATGCCATTCTTTACTCTTTACTCTAATTTTTCTATGCTTTATCTTGTATGAATGTGAATGTGTATGTGTTTTGTGTTAGCTTAGTCAATAAATATTCATTTGTATTCACTCATGATTGTCTCTGCTTAATGCTCATAACACATCCCTTAAACTGTGCGATACTGTTACCGGCTCTGTATGTATTACTGTATTGGGCATGGACCGTTGTTAATCAAGGCCAGAAGAATAACGCGTTTATTGCACCAGGTAATGCTACAAAATACATATAGTTAATAATCTTTATCTGTAAGTATTTCCATTTGAGCCACAAGTAATTATAACCTGAAACTGAACCGTGTTTTAAATAACACCGTCTTAGTTTCACTATAACTAGTAGAGATGCTGGAGAGTGTTTAAATAACACCATCCCCACAGAATCACTACAACGCCATACTTCTAGGTTCGTAGTCCTCCATCTACGTTCCATTTTTCTAGTTGCTTTTTAGGGCTGAGGTGTGGTTATTATACCATGGTGCTGGCGTTCTTTCTTTTATTTTCTTTAATCTAATAGGTGCGACAACTTCTGAAGTATCGGAAAAAACTTTGTTTAATGTTTCTGTTACAACGTCAAGATCTTCATTTTTGTTGATTAGTAGAGATGATTGATCTGCTTGATCTAAACCGATGTGTAGGACGAGGGGGTTTATCTAAAAGTACAGTGTAGGATATGAGGCAGTGATCTGAGATAGCGTCACTCTGAGGTAAATATTTCTATGTTGTTTATGTTTAGTCCAAATGATAGAATTAGGTCTAAAGTGTGCTTACATTTATGTGTGGGACCTGACACCTTTTGGCTAACACCAAGCGAGTCCAGGATATCCATAAAAGCTATACGTAGCACATCTTTTGGATTTTCAATGTGTATGTTAAAGTCACCCACGATTAAGGTTCTATCTACAGTGACTACTAATTCCGACAGAAGATCTGCAAATTCTTTAAGGAAGTCTGTATGATGACCCGGTGGTCTGTAAATAGTAGCCATTATGAAAGGCAAATATTTGTTGCGACCATTTGGAAGTGACATATTTAGCACCATTATTTCAAACGACTTAAATTTTCTAGATTTAAGATTGACGCAGAATAAGTTGCTATAGATTGTGGCAATACCACCACCTCTACCTTTCAGACGAGGCTCGTGCTTATAGTAAAAGTCTTGTGGAGTAGATTCATTCAGACTGGTAAAATCATCTGTTTTAAGCCATGTTTCTGTCAGGCACAGCGCATCCAAGTTGTGGTCTGTAATAATTTCGTTGACAATGTATTCTTTGTTGGAAAGCGACCTGATGTTAAGCAGGCCGAATTTTAGCCTTTTTGTTGCATCTATTTGTAGATTGTTTTCTAGTTTAATATTAATTCGATTTGTATATTTTGGTTTAGAGTATGCTACATGTTTGTTTGTTCGGGAAACAGACACAGTCTCTATATGTAATATGGGTTGTAAAAACTCTATATGCTGTGATTTATGTGACCTGGCCCTCAAGCCAGGACCTGTAGAGAGGGAGTAAGACGGCGAGATCTCCTGGCCATCAATTAACCCCAATAAGCCCCTCAGGGCAAAAAGAATGTACAGGACCTCGGTCCAGACACAGTAAAAGCATACAGGGAATACACGACGAGATTCACTGGCCGGTATTCAGACAGGCATCAACGCATGGGCTCACCCAATGCGATATGAGTCGGGCCCTGGCTGAGGTGCACAGGAGTAAAGCCCAGATACTGGTAGCTGGCTCTCAGGCCAGGACCAGAAGAAAAGAACAGTTCCAGTCGATGTGAACTGGGACAGTTGTCCCAGTTCACATCGACCCCTCAAGGCCGAAGTGCGTGGGGCCCCCTGGCACGGGGTCCTGGCCCTCGAGCCAGGCCCCGAAAGAGGGCACCGCTAACCCTTGAAGTACCACCGCCAGGTCCCAAGTGGGGATTCTGGCACGCAACACAGGCCTTAGTCTCCTAGTACCACGGAGGAAGCGTATGACCAGTGGGTCTCAACCCACGGAATGGCCGTTAACAAGGCTATGAAAGGCAGAGATAGCTGCCGCATAGACATTTGATAGTCGAGGGCATCAGCCCTGAAGAAAAGTGGTCTTGCAAGAACTCCAGCACCACGCTGATCGGGCAGTTGACTGGGTCTTGACGCCGACTTGAACACCAGGAAGAGAAGACTTCCCAATTTAAGGCGTATAGCTTCGTCGTGGACGGAGACCTGGATTGTAAAATGGTGTCTACGACCTCGGTCGAAAGACCTGCTGCAGTGAACCTGGCCCCTCAGAGGCCAGACCCACAGTTTCCATATCTCTGGGCGAGGGTGACGAATGGTACCCTGCGACTGAGACAAGAGATCTTCCCTGACAGGCAGCCTCACCGGGGTGCCGTCTAGGAGCGAAATCAGGTCCGAGAACCATACTCGGGCCGGCCATAACGGTGCAACCAGTAACAGGCGAACCCCGTCCTGGCGCACCTTTTCCAGGACTCCAGGGAGCAGAGCGATCGGGGGAAAAGCGTACAGGCATAGCCTCGGCCACGAAAGTACAAGAGCGTCCAGCCTCAGTGGGGCTGGAGGTGTTAGGGAGAACCATAGTGGACAGTGCATAGTCTCTTGAGACGCGAACAGGTCCACTTCTGCTAGGGGAAAATATCCCAGATCATTTGCACCACCTCAGGGTGAAGTCTCCATTCCCCTGGCCTCGGCCCCTGCCTCGACAGGGCGTCTGTTCTCACATTCAACCGTCCCGGGATGTACGCTGCTCTGATCGAGAGCAGCTTCCCTTGGGACCACAGCAGGATCTGGTGTGCCAATTTTGTATAGTGGGCGCGACCGCAGACCCCCCTGATGGTTGATGTACGCAACCACCGAAGTGTTGTCCGTCAGGACCAGCACGTGGTTGTTTCTGAGGCGAGGAAGGAACTGCCTCAACGCAAGCCATACCACCATCATCTCTAGGTAATTTATATGCCACTCAAGCTGGCGGCCCCTCCATAAGCCTCTGGAGAAACAGTCTTCCATTACCGCTCCCCAGCCCGTAAGGGATGCGTCTGTCATTAGTGTTACACGATGACATGTTGACCCCAGTACTGGGCCCTGGGAGAGAAACCCAGGTTTCTTCCACACCACCAGTGCCCTCAGACACTTGTGAGTGACTCGAATGGTGCGGAGGGGGTTCCCCCTCGGGGAAAGCCCTCTCGATCTCAGCCACCACTGCAGAGGTCTCATGTACAGCAGGCCTCAAGACATGACCCTTTCTACGCCTAGATAGGTTATTCTCTGAACCGGAGAAAGTGAACTCTACTTGGCGTTCAGCCGCAACCCCAAAACACTCATGTGTGCGAGAACAACATCTCGATGTTGAACCTCTAAACTTTCCGACTCGGCCACAATGAGCCAGTCATCTATATAGTTCAAAAAACGAACACCCTGGAGACGCAGAGGTGCCAGGGCCGCATCTACACACTTCGTAAAGGTGCGGGGTGACAGGGCCAGACCGAAGGGAAGAACCCGCCATTGGTACGCTATGCCCCCGAAAGCGGACCTCAGGAACTTCCTGTGGATGGAGACATGGAAGTATGTGTCCTCCATGTCTACTGTTACCAACCAGTCCGTGGATCTGATTCGAGTCATGATCTGTCAGAGATCTAGAATAAGGCGCAAGCCTCCATCGTCTTGGGAACTTAGCAGTGACGGCTGTAAACCCCAGCCTGTCTTCTGGAGGAGGAATTAACTCTATAGCCCCCTTTTGCCAGAAGTGTAAGCACTTCACGTTCCCAGACCAGAGCTTGACCTAGGCCCACCTCGGTGGGTGACATCACCGTGAACACAGGCGGGCTCCGCCCGAACTGTCCCATGCAACGGTGAAATATGCGTGGCAGACGTTATTGTACTGCCAAGTAATTCACTAGAGGAACCGGCCGCTCGAGGCTGGTGTCTGGTATTTATGCATTGCAGTAACTCAAGGTCCTGGGCAATACAGGCAGGAGAAACCTCAAGAGGGTGCAATACTTTGCGCAGCGTGTCGTACCCAGATGCCGCTGGGCGCCGTATGTTGAGACGCTTACCAACCCATCCCATGGGGCTTAGCGAGGGCATCCTGACTCCGCAGCAGACAGGTACCTCGCTTCTTAGTCCCGGCCTTTTTCACCTGAATGACGGCCCTCAGGTCCGCCTTTGGCTGGGAAGGCCGAGGCTGAGAGTGCCTGCCGGAGCCCCGCTGGCGTTGCGGCTCGCGACCTCAGACTCTCTTTCTGCCGACTCCGCCCAGCAGCCCCAGTGACCTGGCGCCGCAGCGCCAGGGCTTTAAGGGATGATGCCAAGGCAGGTGACAGATAGCCCGCAAGCATCTGTTCTACCCTCGGCATCGTAGTGTACCCGCGTTCCTTAGCCCCCCAAGATGTTCTGACATGCGGGGATTGACAACACGGGCTGAATATGGCCGCGACTTTGTTTTTGTGCGACAACCGGAGCACTTCATCCCGCCCTCGGGCCCGCAGGCCGGCGGGGAAGTGGCGTTTCCGGATTTAGAAAGCTCCCCGCTCCCACGTTCTGCATGTCTTCCTCCTCAGAGTAAGACCGCAGAAAAAACGCGGGCGCCCGCCCCGGGCAGAAAGAACCGCAGCGCGGGCTTCCTGACCGGGAGCGAGAGCAGACGGTGCAGAGTGGGATGGAGAGAGAGCAGAGCCCGTCTCCAGACCATCTACAAAGCCCATCTGCGATCCCCACAACGGTAAATGCCGCTCGGCAGAGACAGCACCGCTGTGAGAAACGCTCGGCTGGTTATGCTTATCTACGCATGCCAGCCGGGAGAGAAGTGTGTGCGTGGGAAAACTTTCACAGTGCACACAGTCAGCGTTTTCGAGCGCCGGCTGGGCACAGGACTCGTTATATTATTTGTTTGTGAGAAACTCTCGGCTGGTTATGTTTATCTGCACAAGCCAGCCGAGAGCGGAGAGTACGGAGGGGAAGGGCTTCACAATGCTCGCAGTCGGCGTTTTCGAGCGTTATGAAGCGAGGACAAGGAGGAACACATTTTCTGAAAGCCACACTCTCGCACACACTCATTAAAGGCGTTTTCGAGCGCCACTAACCATTCAAGCGAAACACACACGCGCAGCTGAAGGCACAAAAGCTGAATGTGTATGCGTCCCAAGGTCCTTTTATAGCTTCCTGGTCCTGACGTCACCCGCCTGTGACGTTCAGTCTAGCCATTCGGCAATTTTACACACGTGCTTCAGACGCAGTCACGCAAAGGCGTTCCCATAGCGTCAAACGCTGACGCAGCGTTGAGTTCCCTTGACAGGGAACTAGATTTTAGTATCAGATCGGCGGAGCTCCAAACTTAGACGACGCTGCAGCTTCTCACTCTCTAAAATCCTTTTGAACAAACTGGACAGAAACTCCACTGCTGTCTCTCCTGTCTGTGAATTTTGCCTGATCGCTAACCTGTGGATGTGATTTTGCCTTTCACCCTGTGGATTACCTTGCACTGTGGATTACTGTTTTTTGTGGATCACTTACCTGTTTGCTTGTGTTTTTGTGGATGTTTTTTTGTTACCTGGATTACTCGCCTGTCTTATCTTTGGAAATTTGTTCAGTAAATCATCTCATTTAACACCATCACCGTGTGTCAGTCTCCTCCAATACTCCACCCAGTAACAGGTATACAGCTTCTTATATGCTTTCTGTTTGGCCTTTGCCACTTCACTCTTGCTGTGATTCCTTGTAATCCTGTTTACTTTCTTCTGTCCTTTCTACATTCCACTTCTTTTAGCCTCTTCCTTTGAATGTTGTCCTGTACTTCCTCATTCCACCACCATGTTTCCTTATCTTCTTTCCTCCTTCCTGATTATACACCTAGCACCTTCCTTCTTGATCACTTCTGCTGTAGTTTCCCAGTCATCTGGAAGCTCTTCCTAACCACCCAAGGCCTGTCTTAGCTTCTGTCAGAATTCCTCACAACATTCTTTCTTTTTCAGCTTGTCAATCTTTTCTCTTCTCTTCTTCCTCACCACCATAGACCACATAGACACATCACCATTCCATGCTGTCTGGCTACACTCTCTCCTACCACCACTTTGCAGTCACTTATCTCTTTTAAATTGTCTCATCTACATAGAATTAAGTCAACCTGTGTACTACTACCTCCACTCTTATATGTAACTCTATGTTCCTCCCTCTTCTGAAAATAAGTGTTAACTACAGACAAACCTGATACCTCCTCATCACCTCTGTTCCCCTCACCCACATGCCCATTAAAGTCTGCTCCAATCACAACTTTGGGAATATCGCCTGTTGTGGATATTCTTAATAAAAATGTGAAAACACCAATTGTGCAGTGAAATGAAAAGTTTATTCTCATCAGAGGCGTTCAGCTCTGTGTCAATGTAGAGTGAAGGCACCTGTACACAGAAGCACACACTCTTTATACTTGCTCTCCTGCTCTATCTCACAAGCCCCCCCATATATATATATATATATATATATATATATATATATATATATATATATATATATATATATATATATATATATATATATATATATATATATATATATATATATATATATATATATATATATATATATATATATATATACACCATTAAAATGCAGTTTTTAGCTTACGGATAAGGGTGTGTAAATGACAACACCCAAGCTTACTTATGTAGCATAAAAACATATATCACTAGTATATAAAAATTTCCATCACACATCCTCCCTTTGTCATTTACAACATCCTCACATCATCCAGCTCCCAGGTGAGCACTGCCCTTTCCCCAGGAGCCTTCATTTGTTGAAGATATAATCAAGAAAATGTATTATCCTTTATTCTGTCTTTATAAAGTTTAAGATTTACAGGTATTAACCTTGTGTTTTTCTAATGATATATGTTTCTGTTTTTCTGCTACGTTTGATTTTTTAATATTCACATACCACAAGTATTAATCATGTATCACAGAAACAAGGCCATTGAGAGGCCCACACTCATAATGCTTATCTGTATTATTGCACACATGAATCCTTTCATGTCCTTCAATGGGAGTTGTCTTATGGGAGTTGTTTTATGCAATAAAAAGGCTACGAGGGAGAAGAGACTGAGAGAGAGTGATGGAGAACCTTTCTGAAAGATCTCAAAGCTGCTCTCTCCCTCGCGAGTATTGAAACACCAGTCTTGGTCTGATTGTTGTTCTTTATTGATAGAGGTTTTAAGAAATAGACCTATCATCATTTATCACTTATTCATCATCATCTATACCAGTCATGTGATCAGGGTTAAATGCATCAACATCAATTACTTCTAAACCTACATATTCTAGTCTAGCAAAATTCACTTGTATCAGTTTGTCCATTAGTGTACTCACACAGGACATTATGCATGGTATAATCATTAAAACAAGCATAATCATCAGTATAATTGGCAAAACAGTAGTAACTAGCCATTGTTTCCACCGCGGGGAGGAGAGCCATTTAAGCCATGGGGTGGTCATATCTTCAGGTGGATGTATGACATTTTTCATGTAGGTAATCACATCAGTAACATTATCATAATAATCAGGAATATGAAAACAACAAGTTTCCCCTAACATCCGGCAAACTCCCCCTCATTCAGCAGTAAGGGTGTCCAAAACAAGACGGTTCTGAATTACCATCTCTCTCATTTGCTTCATTTCATCATTAATCAGTGTAAGTGCTTTTTCTGTGCTGTTTGCCAGTGCCAAGACTTGCCATGCTAGTCCATTCAGTTTTAGTAAAGCTGCAGATGTTCCTCCTCCTAAAAGGAGGTCCATGGGTCCCACAACTTAGTCCCTCTATATGTATGTGGCACTTCCTGAATTCCTTCAACAATTGACCTTCTTTTCCTTGTCACATCCTCTTTGTGCATAATAATTCCTGTATTCAATAGAGCTCAGTAACAACATCCTGACCACTTGCCTTTTGGTAATTCATACCTAGGTTCTTGCATAGGCATATATCTCCAACCTCAGCTTCTACCTCTATAGGTTTAGCCCCGTAAACTCTTTGATTTTTCGTCATTTCTGTACACTGAAAGGAACTGTTGTCAAGGTTTAACAGATGTTGCATTGCACATGGTAGTTGGGCAACTAATTCTCTGTCAGTATTTATTTTAATAGGATGTGCTTTCCATCTCTGAGCTAACTGAAGACACCACCAACAGCTAGATATATTCACACTCTTACTTTGCAACAGGGCTAAACCACATGCATGATTTCCTCTACATTTTCTCAATGCTGCTACTGCTTCCTCATTTCCTTCTACCTGCTCATCTTCTTTCGCAACATCTTCTTTCTTATCTGCCAGAGTCTCGCTTATTGCACTCGCGGGCAGGACCTCTAACTTAATAGTCTGTCCATAGTCAGTTCCCCTGGTCCACCACATACAGTTATACTCTCTACAAAGGGGTCTGGCCTGGTCTGACACTGGATGCTGGCTAGGCACAGGAAAATAACAAACAAATACATTGTTAAATCAGTGTACGTGTTAGTTAGCTGTGGATGCAGGTGTAGGTGTATCTTCGTCCTCAGTTGGCTCGAGGACAACTCGCTTGCAGTGGGATGCGTGTATCCACGTCGCTCTTTCTGCCACCTTCACGGCCGTCTGTGAAGTCAGCAGGACCAAGTAGGGTCCCTGCCACTTCTTTGCCCTCCTATGCTTTCTCCGGAAATCTTTCACCACCACGTAATCGCCTGGCTTCGGGTCATGCAATGGTCCTTCAGCTGGAACTGGTAAACTCGCCTTTACCAGTACCACTTTATGGGTAGGACAATTGTCCATTTTTCACCCGTTTCTTCACATAATTTGGTCAGTTTCTTTTTGAGTGTGCCATTTTCTCTCTCCACTGCCCCTCCTGATTGAGGATGATAGGCGCAGTGCGTCTTCAGATCAATACCAAAATATGCATTGAGTTGTTGAACAGCTTTGTTCACAAAATGACTACCGTTATCACTTGAAATTTTCTGTGGAAGGCCCCATCTCGGGATCACCTCCCTTAGGAGCATTTTGCATACTCCTTCAGCATCTGCCTTTCGTGTGGGCATGGCTTCGACCAATTTAGAAAACATATCAACCATTACCAGGCAGTATTTCTTTCCTTCACTTGGTGTTAGCTCAATATAGTCCATCATGAGGTGATCAAAGGGTAGTTCTGGCATGGGGTGTGCTGCTTGTGGCAGTTTTTTTTCTTTACCTGAGCTGTTTGTGAGACATACAATGCTTTTTTGGCAAAATCTGTCAGCTTGGACGGTGAACCCCCTCGTGTACCAGTGTTCAGCCATTGCTCTCATCATACCTCCCTTTGACACATGGTCTAACCCATGTGTCAACACACAGAAGACAGGAAAGAAATGAGAAGGAAGACAAGGCTTGCCATTTTGACCGTACCAGACATCATGCTCTTGGTATGCCCCTGCTGTCCTCCAAGCCTCTTTGTCAGGGCCAGTGGAAAAAGCTTGTATTTCAGATAGACTAGCAGGGACACAGACAGGTTTGTCAATATGAGCTAGAGAGACTGCCAAAGGCATCTCAGCTGCTTGCTTAGCCGCAGCATCCGCTTTCCTGTTGCCATTATGCCGACATCATCACAGCCTGAGGTGTGCGCTTTGCATTTACAGATGGCCACAGCCTGTGGGAGCATGATGGCGTCTAAAAGATTTGCCACCAGAGGGCCGTTGAGGATGGGCTTACCATCCGCTCTCAGGAACTTCCTATGTTTCCATAGGGCACCAAAGTCATGCACCACACCAAAGGCATATCTGCTATCTGTGTAGATAGTAACAGATTTGTTTTCTGCCAGTTTGCAGGCTTCGGTGAGAGCCACTAACTCAGCGGCCTGTGCTGAGTAGTGTGATGGGAGTCTGGCACTGTAAAGTACGTCGTGTAGAGTAACAACTGCACACCCAGAGTGGGTGGTACCTGTTTGGTCTTTGTATGAGGATCCATCAACATACAAAATCATATCACTATTGGGCAACGGTTCGTCTTTCAGGTCCGGTCGTGGTGTACATACCTGTTGTAACACCTCTTTGCAGCAGTGTGGCTCACCTTCATCTTCATTTGGCATTAAAGTTGCAGGATTCAAAACATTGCACCGTTTAACAGTGACATTTGGCATTTCTAATAGGGTCACAGTGTATCTTAGCCACCTGGCTGCAGAGAGGTGTGAGGTCTTTTGTTCCAACAAGATGATGGAAACAGAATGTGGAACCATCAGAGTCAGTGGTGCAAAGCCCACAAAGTCACGTGATGCCACCACAGCGTTCTCAGCCGCAGCAACAGCACGTAAGCAGGAAGGCAAGCCTCTTGCCTCTGCATCGAGTCTGCTGGAGAAGTAAGCTACAGGGCGTAGGCAGTCGCCGTGTGTTTGACATAGAACTGAATGCATGAAGCCTCCTTTTCATCCACAAACTGTGTGAAAGGCTTCATTGGGTCTGGAATGCCTAAGGCTGGGGCAGAGGTTAAAGCTCCCAGCATGTCTTCGTAGGAGGCAGTTAGCTCAGGGGACCACGTGATCTTACTGGTGGCTGTGGATAGCTCCTCATGAGCCAGAGAGTGGAGGGGCGCTGCCCTTTCAGAGTAAAAAGGAACAAAAGTTCTGCAGTAAGAAGTCATACCTAAAAAAGATAACAGCTCTCTCTTGGTGCGTGGGCGGGGTGTGTTCACGATACCACTAATACGTTTCTCAGAGAGGGAACGAGATGTGCCTGTAAGCACATGACCTAGAAAAGTTATTGTTTGCTTCGCTATCTTGACTTTCTCCCGGTTTACCTTGAGACCTGCGTGGGCGAGAAAAGTCAGCAGCCGGACACTTTCAGAGATACAGGATGCACGATCTGGGCAACAGACCAAAAGATCGTCAACATATTGTAACAAGGCACATCCTGGCTGCACGGAATGTTCATCTAAGCAGTCTTTCAAGGCTGTGTTGAAGATTGTGGGAGATTCTGTGTAACCTTGACACAGCCGTGTGAATGTGTATGTTGAGCCTTCAAATGTGAATGCAAACCAAAACTGGCTATCCTCGTCTACGGGGATAGTGAGAAATGCATTTGGGATGTCAATTACTGTGTAAAATGTGGTATGTGCTGGTATCATGTTCAGTATGGTGTATGGATTTGGTACCGTTGGAGCTCTGGCCCACACTGCACTGTTTACTGCTTGTAAATCTTGTACAAACCTCCATGTGGCCTCCTTCCCCGGGCTAGTTGCCTTTTTCACAGGGAAGATCAGTGTGCGCACAGGAGAGTCTGCACAAGGCGCGATGATGCCTGCCTCGAGGAGGCTGTGAAACACTGGCTTGATGCCAGCAACGGCTTCTGGTTTCAAAGGATACTGAGGTTTTACGGGTCGATAGCCGCTTTTTGGTGTAATTTGGACCGGTTGACACCCTTTGAGCAACCCCACATCATAGGCATGTCTCGCCCAGAGGATCTTTGGCACTGTTTCGACAGCTTTTTCGACGTCATCCTCTGGGGTGGGGGTCTCTGAGTGGAGAAATAAATCAGTATGGTTAACGTATAACTCGTTTCGCCTCACATCAACAATCCATTCGAGATCTTGTTTGTATATGCCTGTTGAGGGAGAGAAAAATGTGTTTTCTCTCCCCTGCGCAGGCTCCCAGTCTGTTATCTTGATTGCACGCTTGGCAAAACCTCCCACATCTTTCCACTCCCTATCTTGTGGTCTTGCAATAGATACATGAGGAACTGAACCTGCAACATCAAACAGTTTCGCTTGCGCATCTGTGAGCTGAACTAGAGCTGCAGCCCACTTTCCGTCCCAAGCTACACAAATCAAGCACAGTTGCCCCTTTGTTCTCTCATACCAAATTGTCAAAAATTCAGCAGATGGGTAACAGGTCACAAAACATGTGCAATGAAACTCAGAAAGTTCCATGAGTTCATACAGATTAGAAATTCTTCAAAACAGACAGTATCATGAAGTTAACTTGCTTTTGACACCAACAGCCATTCATACACATACAGAAAACCATCCAATCTCGGAAACTGCGGGGCCACCGAAACTTTCACACCATTCTCATCACACTCAAGACAGACAGACAGTTTACACATCAAATCCCTCCCCATTAAATGTACTGGACAACAAGAACTGATTAAGAAACTGTGTTCAAATTGTTGGCTTTCTACACAACATTTTGCAGGATAGGAAAATAATTCTTTGGTTGTGTGCCCTGTGGCAGACAGTGAAACAACATGTTTGTTCATTGGCTTTAGAAAAATATCTTGCTTCTGTAACCGTATGAATGAGGTAAGGGTGGTGATTGACGCTTGTGTTGGCCAATCGGCGGCGAGTGTGCACTATTTCAGGGCTGGTTAGGTTCAGCCTGGGATGCGTCACGTCCGGACCCTCCCCTTTTTGTCGTCGCTACGGCGTTTTCAGGTATGTGCTGTTCTATTGCTGCTCGTCGCACTAATGGATTGTTTGTTGGACCGCAGCTTGTCTTTTTATCAGTGTGTGCATGTGTCTCTATCGGATGCTGTAGTGGATCTGATCACTGCCCTCCTTTCAGGTATGGGAAAGTTGTTTTACTGTAAACTTTGTCTGGCTTACTGAGGGATGGGTGGTTTGAGTAATGTGCAGTCCCTGTACTTCAGTTTAACAGTGAGTTACTTGAAAACTGCGTATCTTGAGCAGCGAACTGAGCGTAAATCTCTTCTATCCGCATTTGGTAAATCCTTGTTTGGGTTTGCTGGGGGGGTTAGCATGTGCTGTGCAATTGGTAGTAACTCTATCTGTGCGTTTGTATTTTTAGGATTTTCCCTTTCGTCCTGGGCGCTTATTATTGCAGATCGGTCGTTTGGCTGCTGTGCTCCGCACAAATAATACCGTAATACAACTATTAAAGGGGACATTTGCTGCTGCCATTGAAGTTTCTGTGATCATTTTAATCTATCTACATTGGGTTACTTTGGGGTTGGAGGAGCGTGTAATTACTGGAGCAGGCCTACAGACGACGTGGCCGCTCCTTATGAGTCCTGTTCTCTTCTGGGTTTTCTCTTTTCTTTTATGTGTTTATATTGTTTTTTCTGGATATTTGTTTAGTGTTAATTGTGTTGTTGATTGTTCATCATTTTATGGTGGAATTGTAATGTACTTTGATTTATTTCTTTGTTTATGAGATTTATTTATTCTGTTTTGATTTCTTTCAGGAGCTGGGGTCCCACGGGTGATAGAGCATTTGGGTGGTGGTGCTGCTTCAATGGTTGCCGTGGTACACTTTTTGAAGTGTGGGAGTGTGTGATCTGAGTTCACGGTGGTGTGTGTGTGTGGAAGTGTGCTTTGGATAACTAATTCCAGTGATCACTCCGGTGGGTAACCTCTGCCCTGAAATTATAATATATTATATTTTGGTTTGTTTGTTTATTTGGAGGTTGTGTAAATTGGTTTTGTTTAATGTTTTTCTTTTCTTTGGTTGTTTGTTTTTCTTGTCATTTGCATAATTATTTGTCACTGGAGCCTTTGGACAACAGTGAGGATGTTTTCTTGTTAAGTTTGTTTTGTAATTCGGTATAAAATCTTTTTTTTTTTTTGTGCAGTTTCTGTCTGTTATATAATTGGTTTTGTGTATGTTTTGTTTTTCTTTGAGTTTCCCCTTTGAGTAATCTGCCATGAATGGCACCCAATCCTAGAGGCTATTTTAACCAATCTTGCCATTTTTGCACTCACTTTCTGAATAAATTTTGTACTTTTTTATACGCTACCCACGTTTCCTGCCTACATTTATTTTTAAGAGAATTAAACCTGTGTGACCTTATAATAACCAAACTGTGGGGTTTATTTCTATTTCCTGGGTGAAACCCCTCCCAGGTGGTGTAGTCGAATTGTATACCGGCATTTTAGATGATGTGCTGGTATGTGTGTATTGCTGAGCAAGCGTGTGTGCACTGCAGGCTATGCTAAGCAGATCTTCATTGCAAGCGGGAAAAGAACAATACTCATCTGGGAGAGATGTGTCCTGGCCATCAGACGGCAAGTGCCCCTCTCCCATCGGCTGGTTCGGGCAAAGGTCACGCCAATGTGTTTCTCTGCATTTGGACGGGTCATAGGGCTCACCCCTCGTCCTCTTCCTCCTCTGCCTTTCCCTCGGAAGTTTCCTCGTCCTCTCCACTGACTCCTACCCGGCTCTTGTGTTTGTCTCACGGTCAGTAGGGCTAGGGCTCTTTGCATGTCAGAGTCGGTAGTTTCTCTCTGTTTGTCTTTCTTGACCCCTTCTATGCGTTTTTCATCAGAGGGGTTTCACGTGGTTGTTCTTCGTTTGCCTCTGGGGGCGGAGGGTCTGCAGGTTGGTGTTGTTGGGGCTGTCGTCTTCTCGGTGGCACTCAGTCATCCTCCGGCGTGATCAGGACACATGTAGAAGAAGAAAAAGCAGACAGGTCAGGATATAGGGAGGTGGTGAAAGCCCTGTCGGGGCTGAGACTTCCTTACCAGCCTTTTGAGCTTTGTCTTTATCAGTATGTGACTTTTCTTTATTCTCTGGATATTCAGGCATTTGTTTGAGTAAACTTTTCCTTTCTTAGTGTTTGGCTTCTTTCAACCATGATTTTAGACATAATTCATGTATTTCTTTTTCTTTCTCTTCCTTGTTGCTTAATTTCCCTTTTCCTGTGTAATATTGTTCAACCTTCCCTTCTAACAGGGTTAATTGTACCACACTGAAAGATCCCTTCGAAGGGAAACCCAAAATGTGTACACCACATCGGCATTGCTATAAGATTTTGTTCCCCTCCCCGTCTTTTCATTGCCTGCACAATAGGCGCTTCATAATCAGGTTCCACTATTTTAGATGCGGATTCACCCATCTTCCCCCCCTACCTGTGTACAAGGCTTAGTACACTATAACACGCAAGACTTAGCGTGGCGTTGCACAGTGCTTAGTGCAACAATTCTCTGTATACACGGACTCGGTATACAAATAGTGTGACGTCTCACACAACCCTTTGTGCACGGACTCGGCACAATATATAATATCTCTTGAGAGGGAAAATGGACTTACCTAAACCCAGATTTTGCATTATTATTTCGTCTGTTTGTGGGATGGTGTTGCTTCAGGAATCCCGGGAGATCCCCCTTCCCTTAAGTGCGGGGTTGGGCCAGCAGATTTTTCTCTTCTCTGGGGTGATCAGCCAATCTTCCTCGATTCCTTCAGTCAAACCATCCCATCCCTCACCATTTTGTTGTGGATATTCTTAATAAAGATGTGCAGTCAAATGAAAAGTTTATTCTCATGAGAGGCGTTCAGCTCTGTGTCAATGTAGAGTGAAGGCGCCTGTACACACAAGCACACACTCTTTATACTTGCTCTCCTGCTCTTATCTCACAAGCCCCCACCTTTGCTCACTCAGTGCTATGTGCAGAAAAAGAAACAAGTACTACAGTTATCCTTCAGTTAAGCTGGGGGCTACGAAACTAAATGTCATACACATATATATATATATATATATATACAACAATTAAAATGCAGTTTTTAGCTTACGGATAAGGGTGTGTAAATGACAACACCCAAGCTTACTTATGTAGCATAAAAACATATATCACTAGTATATAAAAATTTCCATCACACACCTCATCTATCTCACTCTAGAATATAACATCCTACTTGTGGAGCAATAACCACTCACTATATTCAACATTAACCCTTCAATTTCTAACTTCATACTGATTATCCTGTCTGACACTCTTTTTACCTCTAAGACATTCCTCAGATACTCCTCCTTCAGGATTACTCCTACCCCATTTCTCTTTGTATTCATACCATTATAAAACAGTTTGTCCACCTGGTCTCCTGAACACACAATATACCTACCTTTCTTCTCTCCATCATGCCGTGTCTTAAGGCGAGACACGGCAGGTGAAAACATTGTTTTTTCATGCAGTGGTCAATTTTGAGATTTTGGGCCAGTCTGCTCCCTTAACATATAAGCTTTCATGTCAAAATAAAAAAATATGTCAACATTACACATTAAGGTGGTTATTTCATTATATTTTGTCAACTTGCGCCTTAGCATTAGTTAGTTAGCATTCTAACGCGAGCTCCCGTGCCGTCTCCATTCACAGAAACATGTTGTAGTGATTCTGTGGGGATGGTGTTATTTAAACACTCTCCAGCATCTCTACTAGCTATAGTGAAACTAAGACGGTGTTATTTAAAACACGGTTCAGTTTCAGGTTATAATTACTTGTGGCTCAAATGGAAATACTTACAGATAAAGATTATTAACTATATGTATTTTGTAGCATTACCTGGTGCAATAAACGCGTTATTCTTCTGGCCTTGATTAACAACGGTCCATGCCCAATACAGTAATACATACAGAGCCGGTAACAGTATCGCACAGTTTAAGGGATGTGTTATGAGCATTAAGCAGAGACAATCATGAGTGAATACAAATGAATATTTATTGACTAAGCTATGGAAATATGATATCGATTAACTAACACAAAACACATACACATTCACATTCATACAAGATAAAGCATAGAAAAATTAGAGTAAAGAGTAAAGAATGGCATATTAAATCAGCAGGACACAACCACCGGTTTTTCTACAAAAAGTTCACCTTGGTAGCCAAGGGCAGTTGCTTAAAGCTGTTGAATGGTGATACTTGCATTGAACAGTTAGTTGCGCCGGCAAGAATCCTGGTGCTGGAGAGAAAGAGAGAGAGAGTGTCCCGTGGATTCGCTAAGTCCGTTCGAGAGCGAAGTTTTCGAGAAGTGTCGAAGTCTGCCGGAAGTAAGATTGCCGGAAAAGCTGTCCTGAAGAAGGGCAGGTCCCACGAAGTTTTGGAGAGATTCCAAGTTTCTGAGCAAAGAGTTGTCCGATGCATTGTGGTCTTAAAGGCACAGCTGTCACACCCATGTCAGGTCTTTTGACCAATGGCAAAAGGACGGTGGTTGCGCGGGAGAAATCTCTTTGTCCTTCTTTGTGACAATTGATTTACACAGGTACGGTTTATGTCCTGTTTGCACCGAACACATAAACTTATTGTAATTGAGTATGATGCACGCCATGACTATGTACTGTGCATCATTATTTAGGAAATAATTTGTGGATCATTTTGATACCACACACGAGAGAGAAGTGAAGTAAGAACAATAGTTATTCATTCATCTGTCATGAAATAACAGTTAAACTTCAATGACACTGGAATGCATGCAATAACTATGGCAGGGTATCAAGTGATTATAGAGGAATACACATATAGATATATATATAGATACAAATTGGACAGTTTAGTCCTGCTCATCCTAGAGAGTCTCTTTGAGGTGTTTGGAATGTACTTCTCTAGTCCTCTCTGCAAATCTCCAGGGGGCCTGGAGAATCTCAGGGAGTTGAGCTGGGGGGGGTCACCCTCTCTGGGGAAGGCCAGAGAGGTACCATAACTGTCCTCCTGAGTTAAGTAACAACCGGCAGGTCATCACTTAACCCAGACTTTCTGGAGCCAAAAGGGGTTCTGGTGTTGACTCCCCCCATAGGAATTTGTTGTTGGTTGTCTAACTTTATGATCCCTTAAAGAAATCCAACATTTGGCCCGGCCAAGTCTCTACAATGTCATGCCTTGTATCATTGTAAAGCTCTCAGTCTCATGCACAGCGCTGTCTAATCCAAATATGGCCATTTCCTTTGTAGAAATAACCAACGGCGAAAGTTTGCCGGGGAATCTACAGCCGAAAACCACTTCTGATTGGTCACGTGAATTTCCGACTACGTGATTGGTTCTCAGGCGTCACGCTTCATTGTTTATTCTGCGCTGAGAGAAAATGCCGACAACACCGAAATCAGCTCATAAAGTTTCACAGAAAAGACGGCAACAGCTGTCACTTGCAAAAGCAAGTGTAAACAACAGATTGGACGATGAAACCCCATCAGCGAGTGCCTCATCGCATAAGCTATCGTTTGGAAAGGGAAAGAAAGCGTCTGTTGGAGGGAATGACAGCCGCGCCACACAGGAATGGCTCATAATTCACGTCGCACGATTGAATGAATTAGTCAGTGGTTTGTGTTGTCCTAACTGTGCTGGATCAGGGTTGAAAATTAACATCGATCCACAGAATCATGGGTTCTGTAGCAGTGTGTTGCTGGAGTGCAGTCTGTGTGAGAGAGATAGGTACTGCAGAAGTGTTTACACATCTATGAGTCCAGGAACGACGTTGCATTTGATGTGAATGTGCGGATTGTGCTCTTAGCACATGAATTAGGAATGGGGTAATGCAGCTCTCAAAAAAATCAGCAAGGTGTTGGGGATACCTTCCCTTCACCTTAAGACTTATCAGAGACACAACAGAAAAGTGACAGGTATGAAAAAGGTTGAGCCAGAAAACCAAGCAGTGTAGTGTCAAAATGCCAAATGCTTTTGTCTTGTGGATAGTGTCAGAAGTGAGAGTGACATTACATTTATATTTCCCCTCATAATGCACATTATATCATAAAAATGTAAACATATTTATACATACAATATTAACAAATAAATTTTATGATATTCAGTATATTTTGTTGGACAGATTTACTTTCACACACACATAACATAATCATGTCATAATCAGATAATCATATAAGAATCCACTGTCTTTTACAAAATAAGTTTAGTTATATGTGCAATATGATTAAAACCTTTTTTTATTTATACAGTATTTGTTTCATTGTAGTTGCATAAATTGAGAGAGGCTTGGGGTCATTGCACAGGGCCAGGGAGCAGATCAGGCAGGCTTATGCTGAGGTTGATGCAGATGTGTCAAGGTTACTGATGGAGGATAAAGATGCAGTTATAAACATCAGCATGTCTTTTGATGGAACCTGGCATAAAAGAGGTTTCACATCAAATTACGGCATTGGTGTGTGCATTGACGTCCTTACAGGTCTAGTAAAAGACTTTGAGGTCTTGTCCTCCTACTGTCATGCATGTGCCTTGAAGAATAGTGCCAAGCGAGAAGGAAAAATAACAGACCAGGAATTTGAAAGCTGGAGGGAGGCACACACTGACTGTGCTAAAAATTTTGCAGGCTCAAGTAAAGCAATGGAGCAGGGGGCAGCTAAGAGGATGTGGGTCAGGTCAGTCAGTTGTCACCAGGTGCGATATACTGAGATGCTGTCAGATGGAGATAGTGCTGCATTTAAGGAGGTGGTTGCCCTCAACCCATACCCTGGACATGAAATTGTGAAATTAGAGTGCATAAATCATGCCCATAAGCACGTGGGTACAGCACTAAGTAAATTAGGTAAATTAGGGGGCAAGGGTCTGGGCAAGCTGACTGCCCCTAAATGTAAGGCATTGCAAAATTTTTACAGGGGGGTATTATTAACAACCAGGGCTCCATAGATAAAATGAAAGCTGAGATCTGGGCAGGTCTCCTTCACAACATGTCTAGTGATGACAATCCATTAAATACGAGGTGCAGTCCATCGTGGTGTTGGTACAGGAGAGCAGAGGAGAATGGAGAGACACCAGAGTCCCACAAGCATTGCACTAAAAAGTTTCTGTCACGTGAAGTGAGAAAGAAGCTTATCCCTGTGTACCACCGAATGTCCAGTGACAGTCTGCTACAGCGCATGCAGCATGGAGGCACTCAAAATGCAAATGAGTGCCTCAACTCTGTCATATGGGCCCGATGTCCGAAAACAGTATTTGTGGGGAAAAGCAGGGTTGAGGCTGCAGCCAGTATGGCTATTGCCACTTTTAATGATGGTGCCTCTGCCATACTGGCTGTCATGGATAAGTTGTGGCTTCAGTGTACAGTTATCACTGTAAATACATGCAGTTACACTGACATGGTTAGACTTTCAAAAGCGAACATTTTTCAGTCCACCCGTGTGAAACGCAGGCGCCAAAGCGTAAG
Organism: Beaufortia kweichowensis; assembly: GCA_019155185.1. NCBI lineage: Eukaryota > Metazoa > Chordata > Actinopteri > Cypriniformes > Gastromyzontidae > Beaufortia > Beaufortia kweichowensis. Next base: position 12,567,244 of record CM032818.1, on the reverse strand, counting down.
CACAGCCAAAAAGGTGAAAAGACACCGACAGGAAATCGAAGAGGGGCCTACATATGGTGCAGGCATGGACATGTAGGCTGTAAACAGACAGGGAGCTGTTTATTAGATTCATTTAGTTATAGATGGACATACAACAAACAGACACAGTTTGTTTGCAGTTTTTGTGACTGTTGTTATGTGTGTTTGTTATGGTAGTTCTCTTCAGCTTAAGGCTATTGTTATTAATAATTTATTCATTCATCAATTTCCATGTGTTTTAAATATTACATAATACTGATATTAATAAACTGAATATATATTTTGTTTGTAGGTTGGGGGTTTCAATAGAAATTTATGAAATTATACAATATAAAACTTTAAAGGCCGTTTTCTCAAAATGAGTTTTTTCTAACATTCAGAGTTAGATATATCCACTTCAGTAGCACCTACAAGCACCAACTTTTCCAGACTTATACTTAACTATATTCTGAAGGCTTTTACAGAGGGATGTGGCACTGCTCAGGTGTTATGAGAGTCCAGGTTGCTCTGATAGTGGCCTTCAGCTCTTCTGCATTGTTGGGTCTGGCAAATCGTATACCCCATGGATTTTCTATGGGGTTAAGGTCAGGCGAGTTTGCTGGCCAATTAAGAACAGTGATACCATGGTCCTTAAACCAGGTACTGGTAGCTTTGGCACTGTGTGCAGGTGCCAAGTCCTGTTGGAAAATGAAATCTGCATCTCCATAAAGTTGGTCAGCAGCAACAAGCATGAAGTGCTCTAAAACTTCCTGGTATACGGCTACGTTAACCTTGGACCTCAGAAAACACAGTGGACTAACACCAGCAGATGACATGGCACCCCAAACCATCACTGACTGTGGAAACTTTACACTGGACCTCAAGCAACGTGGATTCTGTGCCTCTCCTCTCTTCCTCCAGACTCTGGGACCCTGATTTATGGAAATTTACTTTCATCAGAGAACATAACTTTGGACCACTCAGCAGCAGTCCAGTCCTTTTTGTCTTTAGCCCAGACGAGACGCTTCTGATGATGTCTGTTGTTCAAGAGTGGCTTGACACAAGGAATGCGACAGCTGAAACCCATGTCTTGCATACGTCTGTGCGTAGTGGTTCTTGAAGCACTGACTCCAGCTGCAGTCCAATCTTTGTGAATCTCCCCCACATTTTTGAATGGGTTTTGTTTCACAATCCTCTCCAGGGTGCGATTATCCCTATTGCTTGTACACTTTTTTCTACCACATCTTTTCCTTCCCTTCGCCTCTCTATTAATGTGCTTGGACACAGAGCTCTGTGAACAGCCAGCCTCTTTTGCAATTACCTTTTGTGTCTTGCCCTTTTTGTGCAAGGTGTCAATAGTCGTCTTTTGGACAACTGTCAAGTCAGCAGACTGAGAGACCATTTAAAGGCCTTTGCAGGGGTTTTGAGTTAATTAGCTGATTAGAGTGTGGCACCAGGTGTCTTCAATATTGAACCTTTTCACAATATTCTAATTGTCTGAGATACTGAATTTGGGGTTTTCATTAGTTGTCAGTTATTAAATTAATTACACTTGAAATATATCAGTCTGTGTGGAATGAATGTATACATTATACAAGTTTCACTTTTTGAATGGAATTAGTGAAATAAATCAACTTTTTGATGATATTCTAATAATATGACCAGCACCTGTATATATATATATATATATATATATATATACACAATGGATAACAAGCAGGGATAACGAGACACAGGTGCAAATATTCATAGGAAATTAGTCCAGCAAGGGATTGTGGGAATTGGAGATGTCCAGAAGAGGAAACAGAGACAGGATATGAACTAGGGAAACACAGACAGGACCGTGGTACTGTCAAACTGTCACGAACTCGGTCTCTGTGGCTCCCTCCGATCACCACCAGCGGGAGCCCTCTCCAGATTATTGACTTCCCCCACGGACTACACGCCCCACAATCCCTGTGCCTGGGCTGAACTGTCGGGCCCCGGTGTCGGCTATTTTGTATCGCTCTGGGTATTTAAGCCGTACTAACACGCAGACTTTTGCGAAGTCTTGATTTGCCCCGGCTATCATTTCTGAGCGTTTTTCATGGTTATTGGATTACTCGTTGCTGTCTTGGATTGTTTACTGGATTTACGACTGATATCTGCCTGCCCCGATTTACCTGCCGTGTTTACCGGATCCACGATTGTTATCTGCCGGCCCCTGACCTATCTGCTTTGTTTACCAAATGTACGATTGTTTGCTGCCTGCCCCGATCTCCCGCCTGGACTTTACTACTCTTTGCTCTGTCTTCGCTGTTCCCGTTTTCCCCTGCCTGACCTTTCTGCTGTTGTTATTGTTCTCTTCTCGAATAAAGTTGCAAATGGATCACACACCGCATGCCGCCTCGTTACACAAACATTGATCACCATTTGGGGTTAGACTTATGTTAGTCTTATGATATTATTACAGAAAATATTACCTCTGTCTTTTCCAAAATGCTAAACAATTTCTCCCCTGTGCCTAAAGAAGATTAAAGATAACAGTCCAACATTGTGGTATAATGAGAACACACACTCTTCACAAACAAAACTGACAATACTAAAAAAATCAACAATTTGTTTATTAAAAGAGACGCTCCCTGAAATTATAGAGCCTCTGCTTAGTATTACTAACTTATCTCTGTCATTAGGATATGTCCTAAAAGTATATAAGCTGGCTGTTATTGGGCCTCCTATTCAACACTTGACCTCTACCGAATCTACCTTTCATTTCTAAAGTACTTGAAAAGGTTGTTTTATCACAGCTATGCTTCTAACTCCAAAGGAATGGCATCTGTGAGGAATTCCAATCGGGATTTAGATCACATCACAAGTACAGAGACTGCACTCATCAGGGTTACAAATTATTTGCTTTTGTCATCTGATCGTGGCTGCATCTCATTATTTTATCTTAGCATCACATTTGAAACTATTGACCGCAGTATACTTTTACATAGACTTAATATTTTGTCTGCATTAGTGGAAAAACATTAGAATAGTTTAAATCATACTTATCTGACTGTTTTCAATTTGTAGCAATGAGGTGTCATGCCAATCACAAGTCCAGTACAGAGTGCCACAGGGCTCAGTTTTAGAGCCTGTGCTCATTGCCCTGTACATGCTACCCCTAGGAGCTATAATTAAGAGACACAGAGTTAGTTCTCACTGATATGCTGATGATACTCAACTCTATATTTCTTCAAGGCCTCATGAAACACAACAGTTCACCAGAATAATGAAATGCATAGTTGATATAAAATACTGGATGAGTAGCAACTTTCTATTGTTAAACTCGGCCTGAAAGCTGCCACACGTAACAACCAAAAATAAATAACCAAAATATCTATTGATAGATGTTCAGAAAAGGTCCAGAAAGGTCTAAAAGGTATTTCATGCATTCATAACGTCAAGACTAGATTATTGTAATGCAATACAAAATGCAGCAGCTAGAATTCTTACAAGAACAAAAACGTATGAGCATATAACCCCGGTTCTGTCAACAATGCACTGGTTATCTATTAAGAAACATATAAACTTAATGATTCTGAATCTTTTTTGTTCAAGCTTTGATAAGTTTATTATGACACCTACCAAGTTTAATGTCAATATACCAAAGCATTGTGAAAAGATAGCCTTTTCTCCATTTTGGCAAACTCTTTGCCAAATTTGTTGACGTGCTATACGAGAACTGATCTAAAATCTAGGTCTAAGGTCTAAAATTTTTTAATAACTTTTGGTCCACATGGTATCTAGATGCTACTGACTAAACTTTGTTACAATTTGACAAATGCTCTAGGAGGAGTTCGAAAAAAGTAAGTTTTTTATAAACTCAAAGTGGCGTAAAAAATTCATGACATAAAATAACATCATAGAGTGGGATTGATTTGTCATGAGGCCCAACATCACATGAAAAAATGTTTTTTTGAACAGAAAATGTTTCTAGCATTTACGGTTCACAAGTTATAACATTTAATTACATTTACATTTAGGCATTTAGCTGATGCTTTTATCCAAAGCGACTTACAAATATTAGGAGACAATGAAGCGACACATCAAAAGCGGCAACAATAGTACTAAGAGGTGCTTTCTAAGTTTACAATGTTTTGCAGTGCAAGATAAGTACCTGTAGAGGAACGAATTTTTTTTTTATGATGTCAGGTGTTGGTGGAAGAGGTGTGTTTTTAGCTGTTTCTTTAGCTGAGGTGAGGGATGTGGCAGATGGGATTGCGTTAGGGAGATTATTCCACAAGGAGGAAACAGAGAAGAAGAAAGAACGAGAGAGGGATTTAGTGCCCTTCTGTGAGGGTACCACCAGTCGACGTTCATTCACTGAGCGTAGGGTTCTGGATGGGTTGTAGATGTGTAGAAGAGGGTCAAAGTAGTGTTTGTGATGGTTTTCAATGTCAGCATTAATGATTTGAATTTAATGCGGGCAGCAACCGGAAGCCAATGGAGAGAGATGAAGAGAGGTGTGATGTGCTCTTTGGGGTTCCTGGAAAACAAGTCTTGCTGCTGCGTTCTGTATCATCTGGAGTGGTTTGATTGCTCATGCAGGAAGACCAGCCAGGAGAGCATTGCAATAGTCCAGTCTAGAGATTACCAGGGATTGAATAAGCAGTTGGGCAGCGTGCTCTGTGAGATATGGCCTGATCTTCCTGATGTTGTAAAGTGCATATCTACAAGACCGTGATATCCTTGCGATATGTTCGGTAAAAGACAGCTGGTCATTGAAGATTACACCTGGGTTTCTTACGGATTTAGATGGTGTAATGGTTGTATTGCCGATTTAAATTGTGAGGTTGTGTTGCATTGTAGGAGAGGCTGGAAGTACCAGGAGCTCAGTCTTGGCAAGGTTTAGCTGGAGGTGGTGTTCAGTCATCCAAGATGAGATGTCTTTCAGGCCAGCTGCAATCGTCTGGCTGGAAGGAGAAGAAAATCTGGGTGTCATTAGCGTAGCAGTGGTAGTCAAAGCCAAGTGATTGAATGATGGGTCCCAGGGATGTTGTGTAGATAGAAAAGAGGAGTGGTGCAAGAACAGATCCCTGAGGAACGCCAGTAAAAGTTTGAACTGGTGCTGGTGCTATATAGTTTGAGTTAGAGACTCAGAATTTGCCAAAGTAGCATATAAGAATGTACTCTATCTATGTGCCGAACTTTCCTATGTACAGTTCTATGGGCTGCCATAGACTCCCATGGCGGAAGAAGAAAACTAACAATTTTATTAGGGGTTTACAGCCCTTGGGGGCTTGACCCCTTATTATAAATTATTATCTGTAATGTTTAACAATCCCAAAATACAAAAGAAAGGTAATAAAAAAATCAACAAACAAAAAAGTAAAATAAGGGTAAGAAATTAAATTATAATTATAATTAATTATAATAGCAGTACATAAATTAAAGATATTACAAATTGGGATCATTTTATTCTTTTTGGTTACTATGAATCTAATTCCACCAAACAAATTGCTTTGTTAATCGTGATTTTCATATTTTGTTTGTAAATAAAAAAATTCCAATAACATACAAATGTTTCTAGTCTTTCTAAAAGAATTTAAAAAGTATCTGGATACCGTTCATATTCACGCGCAGAGGACGGTTCAAATGGAGCGGACAAGGAGGGGGATCCCTAATTAGCTGAGTAGGCTAAACTAAGTTAGTTACATCTTGACTTTCTTCCAAATAAAGCACATTTCATTCATAATATTATTCATAATAAACACAGACATATAATTTGCACGTGTTTGTTTTTTCTAAATTGTGTGAAATGGCTAACAAAAATAGGTAATACAAAACGATTATGTGGAGGTGAATTGGTTTAGTCTTGACTTCTGGTCGTGAGTGACAGTGTTGGGGGATGGGAAATCTGTTGATTGTCGATTACAAAATAAACATACAGCGATGGAGAGAAAAAGGTCAAAGCTGTCAGGTGCCCAATTTAGGAAAAAGAGAGAAGAAGAAGAGGAGAAACGAGCAAAAGATAAAGGTATGCAACTACTTTCTCTCTGTAATAGAAAGTATCTCTCTCCCAACTTTTGGACTGCTCTCAGGATTGCACTTACTCTGCCAGTTACTGTGGCTCAAGCAGAGAGGAGCTTTTCAAAACTAAAGTTGATCAAGTCATACCTGAGGTCAACCATGTCTCAGGAACGGCTCACTGGCCTTGCTATCATCAGTATCAATCACTCAATAGGGGAGCAGATTTCGTATGATGACATTATTGATGATTTTGCATCAAGGAAGGCCAGAAAGGTCAGATTTTTGTTTCAGATTTTTGTTTTCTGTTTTGAGTGCAGTGTAATAATTAGATGTTCTTTAGTGTGATTTCAGTTTCGCTCAGAGGGGGTCTCGCCCGGGGAGTAATTCAATGTAGAACCGCCACTGGGCACATACAAAGAAAGGGGGGGGTATTTTTATTCAATCACCTTCCAATAAACCATAGTCTTCTATTAATCCAGCAAGCTTTCCTGCCTGTTTACTTTTCAACTCGATGAAATATAATTACAAAAAAAAATCGGTTTTAAACACACAAAAATAAGGCTTTGTCTTCATATACTTACTTACATTTGTGAATAAAAATAATGCCCAAAGTCAAAATTATATTAATAAAAATTTTTGCTTTTTTGTCTTCCAAAACATTCATCCCCATATTGTCTCGGTCATGAGTCCCCTTGAATCAAGTGCAACTAAGCGGAGTTAAGTTAGTTTTGTTTTCAATATTCCATAGCTTCTTTGTTAAGTGCATATAGACATAAAAACAGTGTCGTCTAGTAGAAGGGGATAGTGGACATCTTTCACAACCTTTCATTTTACTCCAACTGGTAGAAAATGGGATTGTACGTCCAAAATTAACCATCTTTTTATAATAGCTTTGCCCAACAGGAAGACAGAGACATGAAGCCATTTGCATTAAGTAGAGGGTGACAGTGGGCAACTTTCACAACTACCCCTTTCCACCCCTACTGGTAGAAAATGGGAGCTCATGTCCATAATTAACCATCTTTTTATAATAGCTTTGCCCAACAGGAAGACAGAGACATGAAACCAATTGCATTAAGTAGAAGGAGACAGTGAACATCTTTCATAACCTCTCTTTTTACCTTTGTGGCTGATTAGGAAACTGCATGTTCAAATTTTCTTTTCTTTTTTAATAGCTTTTTCTATTAGGGGGACACTTCTGTTTGACAGTGGGTCTAAAATAAAAAAATGCTATGTAAATAAAAGGGGACTTTAATTGATGCTGTTTGAACATGGAACTGCATATACAAAACTACAGTCTACTATTAGTAAGTTCACAGACCACACTCCAAAAAAATTGGACAACAGCCATTTTCACACAACTTTTGTTTATGAAATTACATAGGAGAAAATTGAGCATAATGTTAAAACACATGGAGTCGGGAAAACCACGGAGTCGGGAAAAACAAGAGGAGGGGGTGTGTGTCTGTTGGTAAATAAATCCTGGTGCAGCAGCGCTAGAATTTTACCACTTTCACGCTCGTGCACACCGAACCTGGAGCTGCTGACTTTAAAATGTTGTCCCTTTTATCTTCCTCGGGAATTTAGCTCGGTCATAATCAGCGCCATCTACATTCCACCACAGGCGGACACGGACAGCGTTTTATGTGATCTGCATGAGACGCTTACCACATACCAAACTCAACACCGGGACGCTGTGCTTATTGTTGTGGGGGACTTTAACAGCGCGAATCTTAAACGGGTTGCGCTTAACTTCCACCAACATATCACGTGCCCCACCAGAGGCGAAAGGACACTGGATCACTGCTACACACAACTTAAGGACAGTTACAAAGTGCAATCTCGCAAGTCTGATCACGCGGCCATCTTCCTGATGAGAGAGAGAGAGAGAGAGAGAGAGAGAGAGAGAGAGAGAGAGAGAGAGATGGACGGACCAAGTGGTGGGCGTGCTTCAGGACGCTCTGGACGACGCAGACTGGGACATGTTCAGGCGCAGCTCGGATGACATCAGTGAGTTTATGGAAGCAGTTCTGAGATTCATTGGGAAAATTGCGGATGATACAGTAGAGAAAACTGTAATCAGGACTTTTCCCAACCAGAAGCCGTGGGTGGATAAAACCATCCGCAATGCTTTAAAATCTCGCTCTGCTGCCTGTAACGTGGAGCTCGCGACCGGAAACATGGAGGATTACAAAGCCGTGAAAAGGACAAAGCATCGTTATAGTGTTAAACTCGAGTCTCTCTTTCATCAGAGCTCGAGAAGCATGTGGCAGGAACTGAGAACAATGACGGATTATAAAATGCCATCATCCAGGACAATGAACGCGGATGCTTCATTAGCACACGAGTTAAATACCTTTTATGCTCACTTCGAGGCTACAGCTAGCGGCGCTGGAGGTGCTAACGGCGCTAATGGCTCTAACAGTGCTGCTGACTGTATACGAATGGAGAGTGCTGATGCGGACATCGCGTTCATTATCTCTGAACGCGGCACAATGAGGCCTTCAGGAGAGTAAATACCAGGAAAGCAGGACCAGACGGCATCACAGGTCAGATCCTCTCACTGGAGCAGTCTATAATTCCGTCGTGCTTCAAAAGGTCCACCATTGTTCCCGTCCCAAAGAAACCCCAGCCTGCCTGTCTTAACGACTATCGTCCAGTAGCTTTGACCTCCACTGTGATGAAGTGCTTCGAAAGATTAGTGCGAGCCTTCATCAACTCTTCACTACCGGACACACTGGACCCGTTACAGTTTGCGTATTGTCCTAACCGCTCCACTGAGGACGCGATCACACATCTGCACCACACAGCTCTGGAGCACCTGGACAACCGAAAAGGGAATTATGTTAAAATGTTGTTTGTGGATTACAGTTCAGCTTTCAACACAATAATTCCCTCCATACTCACCTCCAAGATGGAGGTCCGGGGACATCACTTTGTCGCTGGATCTCCGATTTCCTCACGGACAGACCACAAGCAGTACGGGTGGGCAAACATGTCTCACCTACCCTCACTCTCAGCACTGGAGCGCCCCAGGGTTGCGTTCGGAGTCCCCTGCTGTACTCATTGTACACATACGACTGTTTGGCCACTTCCAACTCCACCACCATTGTCAAGTTTGCTGACGACACGGTTGTGGTGGGCCTGATCTCTAACAACGATGAGACAGCCTACCTTAAGGAGATAAAAAACCTGGAGTTATGGTGCCAGGAAAACAATCGCCTCCTGAACGTCAGCAAGACAAAGGAGATGATAGTGGACTTCAGTACAAAGCAGGAGAGGAGGAACTATCAACCACTTACGATCAACGGGACCCTAGTGGAGAGAGTGGACAGTTTCCGGTATCTTGGTGTTCACATCGCACAGGATCTGTCATGGTCATGTCACATCCACCACACAGTTAAGAAGGCCTGGCAGCGTCTTTTTCACCTCAGACGCCTAAAGGACTTTAAACTACCCTCTCAGGTGCTCAGGACCTTCTACACCTGCACCGTTGAGAGCATCCTGACAGGCAGCATCACAGCCTGGTTCGGGAAAGCACCCAGCAGGACAGACGAGCTCTACAGAGGGTGGTGCGATCAGCTGAGCAAGTTTGTGGCACGTAACTTTTCACCCTTAGTTTCCATGGTGACTCCTGAATTCGGCGTTCCATTGAAAATGCCTTTATATGTTTGCCGTGCGCGCACATTAACTCGAGGTTATTAGCAGTAGGTTGATTAAACGAACTCAACACAGGTGTTTTGGAACCGACATACCCCCGAGTAAGCAGGTTTTGGGTTAATCAACCCAGAGTTCAGGGTTAATCTGATGGTAAGTTAACCCAGCTTTCTGGAATACACCCCTGATGTATTGTAACATGATCTCATGAGTATTTATGTTTTTTTTCTTTCACATGTACCTTTACTTGCATTTGCATAGGCATAAAACCATACATTTGTGACACATTGAAAGAATTATGTAGCATTTAGTGAAGTGAAGCAACATGATGGCCAAGTATGGTAAAACATATTCTGCATTGTACTCTGCATTCATCCCATGCACACTGTATATAGTGTTTATATTAACAAAATACTCTTGTTAATGTGTCAACAATGTATAGTAGTATGTCTATGATTTGTGTATTTGTAATCAGTTTAAGAAACACTTATTTCTGATAAAGTTAATGTCCTTAGATTTTTAGACCTTCTATCACCTAATTTGAAAAATAACTTTTTACGGTACTTTTATAACCTGTAATGCATTTACCAAATTTTTCTATTGATTTGTAAGTGCTGTATTATTGTATAGGTATTGATACATTGTACTATGTTTTATTGTAACATGAAAAACAACTTAACTTTTCACAAACTACAAGCATTTTGGAATGTATTTGAAAATGTATTACATAAAAGTAAGTAATTTATATTTTAGGAGCACTATAATCTTACTATTTATCATAGCAGTAAACAACAAAGATTAAACAAAATAAAAAATAGTAATTTATTGTTAAACAAACAAAATAAATGTATGCTATTTCAATTGTGTCTTCAGAAGTGCTTCACAGGTTTTTGCAACAGAATTTACATGGCTAAACAAAATAACATAATAAGGGTTTATTTAACTTTAAATGAAAGAATTCATTTAGGTTTTTATTCTATGTTCAATTATGTTCACAGAACTATGAGCCTAAAAGCAAATGTATTTACTGTAGTGCTGCCTAGTGTCTGATTGGCTGCCTAGTGTCTGACTAATGGGATTGATTTTGATCCATTGGTTTTGGATCCAACTTTTGCAAAATGTTTATGGCTTTGGTATTTGAAGCCTAGACAAAGAATATCTGAAAATAATATAGGGTTTCAGCAAGTATGATGTTTGGACCCACAATAATTAGCATAACTAGATTATGTACATTTTCTGCTTGCCGTGGCAAAACTCGGACCGCAACATTACAATGATGCTAACATGTTTTACCACCCCCATGTCTCTATGATGTTCCGATGTAGAGATAAAGGTCCTGCTAAATGGTTGCTAGGGTAATCTGTTTAGATGGTAGGGAGAGACTTGGCATCCACCAGTGATTATACTCCAAGCCATGAGTGAAACGAGCCCAACCCCATGTCTCTATGCTGTTCTAAAGAAGAGATATAGGTGTTTTAATACAGTTGCTAGGGTACTCTGTTTGGTTGCTAGGAGTGGCTTAGCATCAGTGATTTTACTCCAAGCCACAGGTGAAATAAGCCCACACGCTTGTCTCTAGGACACTGTGCTGCAAAGATATCTTACTGTGCCTTTTATAATGGCAGTCTATGGGATTGGTTGCCAGGGAGCCCTAAATGGTTGCTAGGGTGTGGCTTCACAGCATCATGAAGCTTCTGAGAGACTGATTGGTTGTATGAATAAAATGAGCCTACCCCCATGTCTCTATGACTCTCTGACGCAAAGATAATCCATCTGGGCCGTTTTATAATTTGTATGTTCTTAGTTCCATTGTAAAGCCAACATATTAATGAAAATCAAACTCACCACTTCAATATAATTATAGATAACCTTGTATAACACTTGGCTTTTTATGCCCATATATGTAGTAAAATTGCACTGGCACCGAAGGACCACTGCAACACTCTCCTTGATTGTGTGCTTACAAAACATACCTGATGCTTCTAGGATTGTTACAGCCATCTCCTTACGCAGCTCTGACAGGAGACACTTACTGGAAGGGATAATGATTTCAGATGGTGTCGGTGGAAAAGCCTCCACTACCTCCTTAGCCATCTGTTCAGTAACATAAGAAGTACTTAGAGTAATATATTAGCCATAGCATAATAAGAAATTGAAATATTACACTATTGTACTTATACAAAATAAGTGTTGTTATATAAAATGATATATTTACCTGCATGACATACACTCCACAGCTGCAAGCATCTTCCTGTATGCTGTGTTTCAAGACACCATATGTCCATTTCACATCCACCCAATCTGTCTTTCCATGTAGTATCTGCCGCATTTTGAAGTATTGTCTACACATGTGACAATTGTATATTATTGAATTTACAACAGGTTAATATTTCTGTCACCTAATTTGTTAATAACATGCTGTATGATAATTAGAAAAAAATAATATTGTAATACCTGAACCTTCTGGCAGCATGTTCAGACTCTTTTCGTTCATCTATCCCTTGGGGATCCACCACAAACAGTTTCTGCTGTGCTCTATTGAGATACTATTAAAAAATGGATGGTTTGGTTAGCTTTCCATGTACATAAGTAATAAACAGTGGCTTGACAATGGTTTTACACACCAGAAATTTCCAGTGGTTTCTGTGTACTTGTATGAATCCAGTGATGGCATCATAGTTTTCAAAGTTGACCTGCAAAACAGTGAAAATATAACACATTACTTGGACTTGTCCCTTTTGTTACGGGTCAGGTAAGAGACAAAGTCAAGTAGTAAGGTGAACAAAGGTTTACTAGTAACAGATCAACAGAAACAAATCAATCCAGGTAAAAATGCACAGAAATCCATCCAACTTCTTAAGAACAAAAATCCAACATCAAAAATAACAAAAATAAACATCCAAACCAGAAACATATAAGGAATCCAAACAGGAACATGTAATGAATCCAAACTGTAACAGGTAATATGAATCCAAACAGGAACAGGTAAGTATTCAAAGAGGAACAAGTATATACAAAAACTAGCGCAAACACTCAGAAACAACAATACCGGACAAGGATGAGTCACACAAACAGCACATTTAAAGAGTCCAGGTAATGTCCAACAGGTGCGGGTGAATGATGATGATTGTGATCTGTAACAGGTGCGGTGAGTGCAAGGTATTCTGGGAGGTGAAGTTCAAAAGTCCGGGGAAGCTGATCGTGAGACTGCGGGGAAAGAATCCGATGCTGAAGGCGGGGCATCCAGTTCCGTGACACCTTTGACCTTTGCATTTTGCATTGAATAATATAGGTAAAGTCTAACCTTTTGGAAACTGTGCTTTGACAATGCTGACCTCTCACCAAAAACAACAACACCGGCAGAGTAGTGGTTGAATAAAAAATATCTCTCTCGACCCTCTCTCTCTCTCTCTCTCTCGACCCCTCTCTCTCTCGACCCCCTCTCTCTCTCTCTCTCTCTCTCTCTCTCGACCCCTCTCTCTCTCTCTCGACCCTCTCTCTCTCTCTCTCGACCCTCTCTCTCTCTCGACCCCTCTCTCTCTCTCTCTCTCGACCCTCTCTCTCTCTCTCTCGACCTCTCTCTCTCTCTCTCGACCCCTCTCTCTCTCTCTCTCTCTCGACCCCTCTCTCTCTCTCTCTGTGAGTGCATGCTGGGAGTGAGTGGACGGAGCCGGTTGGCGTGAGTGAGAGCGTCTCGCTGTTGAAGCGAGTTTTCTGCTTTTTTTTTGCTTTTCTCTTTTTTTTTTGGTTATTATAGATTATAGGTTTAGTTAGGGATTCTTTTATCGCTGACTTCGGTCAGTAGTTGGGGATAATGGGGTCTGATGCGGGAGATTTCTCGTGTTTAACACTCAGGCATGGGTGTAAGTGAATGCCCAATGCAGCAGCGTCTGTATTAGACTGTCTCACAGCTGTGAGTGCGGTGGTTGGTGGCGCTAATATTAGATGTGCCTCCCGCATGAACAAAGCTATCGTTCTCTTTTTGAGTGAAATTTACATGGTAGATGAACTGATAGAAGACGGTTTGGTAATATAATGATATGGCAAAATAGTAAGCCCCATTAAAATGATCCCCCTTGGATGCAAAAACCCTGACATAAAACATGTCATGTCATTCAGGCGTTCATGATCCTAAACTCACAAAATGATCAATTAAATTTATCTGTAAAGATAAGGATGGTAAGAACTACACATTTTTTATCAGTTCAGAGTCAATGCAATGTTTTGTTTGTGGTAGTTTTGGGCATGTTAGGCAATCTTGCCCGAATCGAGACAGGCCAGCGGGCCCTGCTGAGGCTGCGGCGTCAGAACCCCAGCCGGCCGGAGCGAGCTCAGCGCCGGATGTTTCGCCCGAAGAGAGACCGGTGCTGGCTACCTCTTGCCCAGCGGAGGCTGCTGAAGTGGCGGCCAGCCCGAGTCCTCTGTCCGCTGTCCCGCAGGCAGAGACAAGCTTCGGACAGGTTTGCTCGAAGTCCGTGCCTGAGAGCGATTCGCTTTGCACTAGTAAACAAACATTGTGTAATGCTACTGAGTCTATTTTGGACTCGTTGACTATGAGTCAGGATGACATTTCTTCTCAAGAACCGGATTTAAAACTACAAATGAATGAATCTGATAATGATTATGAGGACATTGAGGCTACAGAAAATGATGCGATGGATTCAGAGCCTTCCTCTGGTGGTAAGACAAAACTTTATTCTCTTCAGCAGATTAATCGTTTTCTGGATACAACGAAGTGATCTCGTAAACCTAAAATCGAGTCCTACTTTCCTGATTTAAAGTTGTTTCTGTTGTCTGGTATGGCTATGAGAAAAGCTTCCTTTGATGAACTTGACAAACCCAAACGGTACCACCTTAAAAAGCTTCTTAGTAATGTTAGGAGCTTTTTAAACTCACAAGGTAAAAAATGAATAAAGATCGTTTTTCTCTTAAATACTCTTGTGGATTGGTATTGTGGAGTGTTTTTCTTATATCTATCTTTATGGCACCTTTGAGAATCAGTTCATTTAACATTAATGGGTGTCGTGATGCTGTCAAAAGAACTAGTGTTTTTGATTATATCACAATGAAGAGTGCCAGTGTGGCTTTTCTACAGGAAACACACACAGATGTAAATAATCAGATTCAATGGTTGAGTGAATGGAAAGGTAAGGCTATCTTAAGTCATGGCTCTAGTGTCAGTGCAGGGGTCGCTATTTTGCTAGCACCTGAACATAAAGAGCAGCCTGTGAGCATGTTTGAACTGGCTGCAGGTCGTTTGCTAAGAGTTGATGTAACTATTCATGACATTAATTTTTCTTTTGTTAATGTGTACGCTCCCAACATTGGGTCAGAATGTGTTACTTTCTTTAAGCAACTTGAAAATGCTCTATGTGATGTGCCTCACGATAGGACTATTGTTCTAGCTGGAGATTTTAATTGCACTCTAGATCACACTAAAGACATAAACCAAGATGAACCCCATAGTCAATCAGCTGATGCACTTCGTTCTTTGATTAATTATCACAATCTGGTAGATGTTTGGAGAGAAATATTTCCACAGGTTAGGCAATATACTTGGTTGGAAATGAACTCCAATAGGGTATCTGGGGCCAGGCTGGATAGGATCTATGTACAGAAAAGCTCAAGAGATAAATATTTTAATAGCTGTATTTTCTCTACTGCTTTGTCTGATCACCACTTTTTATCTATTGATGTCACTGTAAAGAACACTTTTAAACAATTCTATTGGAAGTTCAATAATAGATTATTATTAGATCACAACTAATAATCTCTTTCACTTATTTCTGGGAGGTGTGGAGAGAGAAGAAAAACCAGCCAGTGGTGGGATATTGGCAAGATCCAAATTAAATTGTTTTGCCAGAACTACTCTGCTTATAACAAAAGCTTCTTGGATAGTAAGATGGCTCAGCTAGAACTGGAAATACTTCAACTTAATTTTGAAGGAGACATTACTGATTCCATTGAAGCTCTAGAGCGTAATAAACTACTATTGAGCAGTTTACTGGAGGACAGAGCCCAGGAGGCACTTATCCGTGCAAGATTTTTAACTTTCAATAATATGGATGCTCCCACATCTTTTTTCTTCAATTTGGAAAAGAAGACTGCAGAAAGGAAAGTTTTAGGCTGTTTGAAACTTCCAGAGGGGAGAAAGGTTACTGATAATCATGGAATTATTTCCTATGCCCTGTCTTTTTACGAGGATCTTTACAGAGCTGAACCCTGCGATGAGGTCATGACCGATCTTCTCCTAGAGGATTTACCTCAACTTCCAAAGGAATATAAATCTGAACTTGATAAACTTTTGTCTTTTGAGGAATTATCACAGCTGTTCAAGAGCTGTCCTCTGGCAAGGCTCCAGGCCTAGATGGACTTGTTTGGACTAGATGGACTAGATGGAATGCAGAATTTTACAAATGTTTTTGGCATGTTATTAGAGAAGACTTGTTTGCTGTTTTTATGGAAAGTATTAAAAGAGGTACACTGCCAACGAGCCTGCGAAGAGCTGTGACCACCCTCTAAAAAGGGCGATCTTGAAGATATTAGATGCTGACGTCCAGTCTCTTTACTCGGGGTCGAATACAAAATATTAAGTCTCTAACTAACAAAATTAAATTGTATGTCTCTTCTGTAATTCATGCTGATCAATCATATTGCATTCCAGAACGGTCTATTTTTGACAATCTCTTTCTGATTCATCTCAAGGATATCACGGTCTTGTAGATATGCACTCTACAACATCAGGAAGATCAGGCCATATCTCACAGAGCACGCTGCCCAACTGCTTGTCCAAGCCATGGTAATCTCCAGACTGGACTATTGCAATGCTCTTCTGGCTGGTCTTCCTGCACGAACAATCAAACCACTGCAGATGATACAGAACGCTGCAGCAAGACTTGTCTTCCAGGAACCCAAAGAGCACATGTCACGCCACTCCTCATCTCTCCATTGGCTACGGTGGCCCGCATTAAATTCAAATAATTAATGCTGACCTTTAAAACCATCACAAACTCCGCACCCTCATACTTCAACTCGCTTCTACATGCATACAACCCATCCAGAACCCTACGCTCAACCAATGAACGTCGACTGGTGGTACCATCACAGAAAGGCGCTAAATCTCTCTCTCGTTCTTTCTCCTTCTCTGTTCCCGGCTTGTGGAATAATCTCCCTAACGCAATCCGGTCTGCCACATCCCTCACCTCCTTTAAAAAACTACTAAAAACGCACCTTTTCCACGAACACCTAACAGCATAAAAAAAAAAAAAACTTTTCCTTCCTCTACAGGTATTTATCTAGCACTGCATAACATTGTAAACTTAGGAAAGCACTTCTTTGTACTGTTGCTGCCGCTTTTGATGTATCGCTTCATTGTCTCCTAATATTTGTAAGTCGCTTTGGATAAAAGCGTCAGCTAAATGCCTAAATGTAAATGTAAAATGCAATATCGGGTTCTCCCCTTCGGTCTAGCCCTGTCACCTCGCACCTTTACCAAATGTGTAGATGCTGCCCTGTCGCCGTTGCGCTTACGGGGCATTCGAATATTGAACTACATAGACGACTGGCTTATTCTGGCAGAGTCAGAAGCCTTAGCGGTCCAACATCGAGATGTTGTTCTCGCTCACATGGAGTTGGGGTTACGGCTGAATGCCAAGAAGAGTTCACTTTCTCCAGTTCAGAGAATAACTTTCCTAGGCGTAGAATGGGACTCGAGGGTCATGTCTGCCCGCCTTACCGCGGTGCGCATTCAAACCATTCAGGCAGCCGTCAAGGGGCTCAAATTGCATCAACAAGTCACAGTCCTGGCAGCACATACTCGGTCCCATGGCAGCGGCAGTCAGCGTCATACCTCTGGGCCTGCTACACATGAGACCTCTCCAATGGTGGCTCAAATCCAAAGGGTTTTCCCCGAGGGGGAACCCTTCCCGCATCATTCAGGTCACCCACAGGTGTCATAACGCTTATAACAGACGCATCCCTGTCAGGCTGGGGCGCGGTAATGGAAGACCACTGCTCCAGAGGTCTATGGAGGGGCCGCCAGCTCGAGTGGCACATAAAATTGCCTAAAGTTGATGGCGGTATGGCTTGCATTGAGGCAGTTCCTTCCTCACCTCAGCAACAACCACGTGTTGGTCCTGACGGACAACACATCGGCGGTTGCGTACATCAACCATCAAGGTGGTCTGCGGTCGCGCCCTCTTTACAAATTGGCACACCAGATCCTGTTGTGGTCCCAAGGGAAGCTGCTCTCACTCAGAGCAGCGTACATCCTAGAGACGGTTGAATGTGGGAGCCCGGGCCGCCCTGTCGAGAGCAGGGGCGAGGCCAGGGGAATGGAGACTTCACCCGAGGTGGTGAATCTGATCTGGGATACCTTTCTCCCAGCACAAGTGGACCTGTTTTGCGTCTCAGGAGACGGCGCACTGTCCTTTATGGTTCTCCCCTAGTACCTCCAGCCCCTCTGGGGCTGGATGCTCGTACATCCGTGGCGAGGCTACGCATGCGCTTTTCCCCGATCGCTCTGCTCCGGGAGTCCTGGAGCGGGTGCGCCAGCACAGGATTAAGCCTGTTACTGGTGGCACCCCGCTGGCCGGCCCGAGTATGGTTCTCGGACCTGATAGCACTCTTCGATGGCACCCCGTTGAGGCTGCCGCTCAGGAAAGACCTTCTGTCTCAGGAGCAAGGCACTGTCCTGCACCCTTGCCCAGAGATGTGGAAACTGTGGGTCTGGCCCCTTTCGTGTCCAGTGCGAGCACTGGACGCCTACGTTCACAGAACTGCTCCCTTAAGAAAGTCTGAGCAGTTGTTTGTATGTTTAGGTCCTCCCAGCACTGGGGTGCCGGCGACCAAACAATCTCTTAGCAGGTGGATAGTCGAGGCTATCTCACTGGCTTACGGAGCCTCTGGACAGCAGTCTCCACTGTCTGTCAAAGCTCACTCAACTAGGGGTATGGCGGCCTCTAAGGCCTTAAGGTCAGGGGCTACGCTCGAAGATGTGTGTAATGCGGCCGGCTGGTCCTCGCCGTTCACGTTCGTGCGTTTTTATGACTTGGACCTGGCTTCCACGCCAGGTGCCCATGTTCTGCAGCCCTGAGGGGCTTGTTTTCTACGAATGACAGCCAGGAAATCTCGCTGGGTATTCTATTTATTTGACTTGCGGCAAGTAGGGTCTTGTCTCTCGTCCTCTTTGGGGCCTGGCTCGAGGGCCAGGACCCCGTGCCAGGGGTTCCCATGCACCTCGGCCCTGAGGGGTCGACTTGTACTTGGACACCGGCCAGCTGAGTCTCACCGTGTGTTTCCAGCTTTGCGGTTCTGGCTCGAGAGCCAGCTACCTGCACTTGGGTTTCTGCTCCTTTGCACTTTCCCCGGGGGCCCGGTGGGGCCCTGGTGACTTCCATCACAGTGGGTGAGCCCATGCGTTTCGGCTTATTTGGTTACCGGCCAGTGAATCTCGCCGTGTATTCCCTGTATGTTCTTGTATCAGGACTGAGGTCCTGCATATCTTGCCCTTAGGGGCCTTCTCGGAGTAGTTGTAAACGGCCAGGAAATCTCGCCGTCTCACTCCCTTATGGCGTTCTGGTTTGCGAGCCAGGGTCTACGCTTAACCTGTCCTGGCTCTTATTGTGCTCTACGGATTCACACTTCCAGGGACTTGCTCGTACGGCGACGTTGGGATTGCGTTCCCATAGCGTCATTCGCTGATGCAGCGTTGAGTTCCCTTGAAGGGAGCGTCTCAGGTTACGTATGTAACCCTTGTTCCCCTGATAGGGAACGAGGCGCTGCGTCTTCGGCCATACTCCCTGCATGCCTGAAGCGCAGCTCGCACACTACGCTGAATGTGTGTGCGTTCCACGCTCTTTATAGCTTCCTGGTCCTGGCGTCACCCGCCCTTGACATTCAGTCTAGCCATTCGGCAATCTTGCACCGCGATGCTTCAGGCGGTCACGTCGCAAAGCGTTCCCATAGCGTCATTCGCTGGCTTATGGCGTCTCGTTCCCTCTCAGGGAACAAGGGTTACATATGTAACCTGAGACGTTTTAGAGGAGGAGTTTTCACAGACTTGGCAAATAATTTTTTCAGAGATTTGTAGATACAGTGGACATTCTTGGCAGTTTCTGATGTTTGTGTTATTAATACTGTTAATAATAAATAAATTATATATATATATATATAGATATAGATATAGATATAGATATATAGATATAGATATAGATATATATATATATAGTGACATAAATTATCCAGCCCTAACTAATCCTAAAGAAAATGATTTACTTCCAATAAAAATATTGTTCAAGAAAGATTGACTGACTGAAAAAAAGGGAGGGACAGTCACTTACAACATGAAAGGAATAAAACAAATGTGTGTCTTGTCATGTACCACACACATGCATGTCATCTGAAATTGGACAGATCTGTTTTGGACATTGAAAATAAATGATATGCAGCATATTAGAATGATTTCTGAAGGATCATGTGACCCTGAAGACTGGAGAAATTATACTGAAAATTCAGCTTTGCATCACAGAAATAAATTACAATTCACTTTATATTCACACAGAATTTTAACAGTAACAATATTGCATAATATTGCAGATTTACTGTACAAATAAATGCAGCCTTGTTGACAACAAGAGATTTCTTTTTTGCTCACTTCTAGTCTAGGCTATCAATATTGAAGCATAATAACATAAGACTCACTTGGTAGACTATACTTACTTAATATCAAAGCATTTATCCAAGAGATCAACATGAAAGGAATACAGCAAGCTTTGGTGACCACAAGATTTCTTTCAAAAACTTTAGAAAATCTTACAGACTTTTGAACGGTATGTGTAAGTGTATGTGTGAAAAAAAATACTCACAAGAAGGTCTGCTTGTTGTTAATGCTTTATAAGCATGTGTCTTTTTTTGCTTTTTTGGCTCTTCATCCTCATCTAATTAAGACAAAGATTATTATACCTCATTATATTTCTTTCAAAAGATAAAAACATCAAATATTAGTAAAAAATTAACATTTTACCATCATTCCAGTCAAGCCTATATCGCAATGGTTTAAATATAGGTCGCCGGGTCGGCTCATCGTCGTTCTCTAAGTTCGATGTCACTGTAGCCACACTCTTAAAAATTGTCCCGTTAAAAAACAGTAAGTAACTGGCAGCACGGTTGCCAGCAAGTTACTGTTAAATTAACAGTGTCTTGCTGTTGTTGAAATTTACAGTTTGTTACTGTTTTTGTAAATACATGATAATGCTGTTATTTTCTACATTAACAGTAAATTACTGTCGAAACCACAACTCCATTATTCTCATTTTGAATGCTGTTATACTCTGAATTTTATATTTGTGGATTACAGAAATAATTAACACCAACAAACAAGTTATGGTTTGTTTAAACTCTCTTTATTCCTATTCCACATCAGATTAATACAGGCAAAAAGTACAGGCAGTTATATCATAATATTCTGTGCATGAACTGTGGTGCAACAAAAAGCACACATGCCTTACCTTTACATAGAACACTAATGTAGCATGAAATCAGGCTTAAAAAACAGCCTACAACAGTTTCAGTGATGAAAAACAAGCAAGTTCTTAAAATGATTCAGTAACAAATTAAAATAGTTAAGGCTTCAACAAACACCAGCCCTTTTGGAATATGACAACAGTTTATAAAACACAAGCCAGTGTAAAAAACAGCCAACAAACTTTTTATAGAAATAAACACATGAATTAACACAAACGCATGTATTTCAAGGAAATACAAAATCTTTTGTACAGTAGACAATGTAATGTTTAAAAAGATGGCACTTACTAAAATTTAGTGTGTTAATGACAGGTCTTACATATCCCACACTGAATAAGCTAGCTGAATATAAGACGGCTGGACACTCCAGTGCCTGTAACTCTGTGTCTTCAATCAGAATATTGACACCATCTATTCTAATGCTGGCTCTTCACATCAAGGGTGCACCATGTCAAATTCTTGTTCATGTTACCTTTGCTGAGTCCTGTAAAAAAAATGCAAAACACCTGTATTTAACATGCCTATTGGATATTTAATATAAAATGTCCCTTTAATTAAAGGGATATTTTACAATGAAAATTACATTTCCCCCCCCTGCATTTTTACATAAAAAAAGAACAGACAGTAGAGAAACTTGCTATTTTCTCAAAATAAAGATTTTTAGCAGAAAAATTAGCAGCTCAGCATTGTTCTTCTGATCGACAAAAACAGGAAAAACAAAGTTATTGATGTAATATTCATTTTTATACTAAATAATTAACATTTCAAGTTGGTGATGGAAGTGTAAAGAAAAATAATGTATAGTACCTTTTGTGTTTGTATCAGTATGTCCTTTAATGTGCTTAAAGTTCACTTTGGCTTCCACATCCAGACAGATTTAGCATGTCCTTAAAATCCCTCCCAGAACAGGCATCTTTAACACAAAGAACAAACAAAATGATTCAGGCCCTGTGTACAATAATACATTTTCAGCTAAAAATGCACTGACAGATGATCACCAAATAAATTTCTACATTTAAACATCAGCTTTAGATTGTAAGCATTAAAATATATGCTTATAAATCAAAAATATAATAATCTCTATAATGCTAATATCAGATATTTGCAGGAAATATTACGTATATGCATTAAGCATTATCACGTATTTGTACAACAGTCTCTGTGTCACAAACGTGTACTAAATTTGTTTACCAACTAAGTGCAACCTATATTGCATGAACATTGCAACAAGTAATGTATAAAACAGTAAATGTCTACACAAACATTAAACACGTGTATAACATTAGCCGTTTAGGCGCTATGGCGCTAATCACAAACAGCGATCTACACATCAACAGAAACTAGTTAACTTAAACAACATATGAATTACTCACCACGCTGGGAATATATAGTTTCAAGTTATAGTTTCAAACTGAAATTGTTAAAAAGGTTTAATGAGGTTTAACATGATAACAACATGGTTTTCTCTCTCAGTGTTTCTATATGCCCACCGTACCAGCGTCCTTAAAGGTGCAGCACCAACATTAAACAAATAAATATAGATCTACTCACCCACTGACTGACCGCGGAGAAGGAACACTATGATAGAAAATAAAATGTACTTCCGTTAGGTCTATTTAATGCTGGCTGTCATGTTTTATTATGTGCACAAAGTATAATTCGTTTGTAATGAAGAAATCACTGTATTTCTGTAACTTACCAGAGAAACGCGGGACATTTCTTTGACCGTTGGAATTCAAAAAGCGCCTCATGAATGACGTAGCCACAGAGAATATGGTATAAAACTGTTAAATTACAGTAGGGTGCTGTTTTTTGTTCCACCACTGATCTGAAGTGAACAAGTCTTCCCACAATGCACTGTAAATAACAGCAACTTACTGCTATTGCACAAAAACGGAATTTTGTTGTTAAATTTCCATGTAAATTTACAGCAATTTTTTACAGTGCATATTAACCTTTCTTTTAGCTTCACCATAGTTCTCTGTTTTGAAAACATATCAGCAAAGTGGGTTACACATTTCTTTGAACATTAATGGTTTAATTAATAATTGATACACTTAATTTAAACTATTAACAACAATTAATTTATCAACGATTAATCATTGACATCCCTAATACCTGCATATCCAAGAACAGAGACTTTGTATCTCTGTCAGGTTGACTTGTCAGGCATTTCTTCTTTTTTCACTCTCACAGACACATTTTTTCATGGCCAGAAGCAGAAAACAGCCTACAATTAACATATTAAGAAATAAAAGATTATTAAAACCGGGTGGTGGGATTACAGACATACAAATGATACAAACTCTGATGTCTTAGGTACACCCACAGAACAGCTAAAATCAAGCACTGCTGACAACAATACAGAAAGTGCATCTCTTCTATACAAAGATGTGATGGTAATTTAACAATTCATTATGCTTAGAAAAAGGTACAGCTGTAATTTCATAACTTTTGTTTACCAACAGTGCTTCCTTCACATAGACTTTACATGGGCAGGTCAATGTAAATCATTTACAAAACAGTGTTTCCAAGCACCTGTCACTTACTGACTGTTTGGACTTAAACATATAATTAGTCTGTTAATATGCTCATAGTTTGTTAATCAGATGCAGACAGTGCACTGAATGAGACAAAACTGGTTAACATGTAGCCTATATTAATGGGTCATGCTTACTATTATACTTGTTTTATGTATGACAACAGAAAACATAATGTGAACAGCTCTATTGGGCATTCAGTTACATTATTATATTACAGTATATGACAGTTCATAGAGTAGAACAGATGTGAAGAGTCAAAACTGGTCTGAATCCAAACTTGACACAATGACGTCATAAATATGTGCTGCCACAAGTATCACAAAATCCTATATATACACACACACACACACACATATATATATATATATATATATATATATTTTTTTCTCCTCATTTTTGCAAATGTCCCATTAAATTGCAATGAAAGATTTTTTTAATCAGGTAATTGAATTTAATTGAGGAATCGTGACAGCCATATTAAATACTATATGAGA
Organism: Beaufortia kweichowensis; assembly: GCA_019155185.1. NCBI lineage: Eukaryota > Metazoa > Chordata > Actinopteri > Cypriniformes > Gastromyzontidae > Beaufortia > Beaufortia kweichowensis. The sequence goes on along the minus strand of CM032818.1, from coordinate 12,543,033 downwards.
ACCACCTCCAAACCCCCACCCCATAACACACACACAGAGAGAGAGAGAGAGAGAGAGAGAGAGATTACCTCTACAGTTTTGTCGAGCCATGTGCATGGAACTGCTTCTACAGTGTTGTCTTGTTCAAATTTGATAATGGCAAAACGGTTGTCTGTAGGCTAAAAGGCAGAAAATTTTATTTTAAACTCAAAATAAACCTCCAGATATGTAAAACAGTGAACACTTACTTCTGAGTGCTGTCTTGTGCAGATAAAGAGCGTGGATGCAAATATAGAAAAAAAAGTGGCAATTGTGCAAGCAAAAATAGTGGAAAAAGTGGCAATGTGCAACCAAAAAGTGAGGGGAAGCAGCATAAAGCTGAGACGAAATTCATTAATTCCAAATTAGATTTTTTATCACTCAAGACTGTCCAAATCAGACACTAACCATATTAGTCTAATTTGAGTACTTAAAAGTTTCAAAAGAATGGAGAGCTGGTCAAAACTATGTTAATATTTTTACAATTTAACTTTTACAGATCAAAATCTATAGAAAAGCTTTATAAAAGCATTTTTACAAAGCTATTATAAACTATTATGCTACAGTGAGAGTTCTCTATAAAGAGAATCCAGAACGTTTCTTTGAATGTCAGTTTAAAATGAGTGTAAAATTGTAAGAATAATTAGGCAGCCATCGCTCTCTACCATAAAGGCCTTTCTGACCAGCAGCTCTTCAGGCAGTTTCTTCATTCTTGTGTGGCTGATCTGGGCTTTGTAAATACTAATAAGCCTCGAATCACAGGGCTCCACAAAGTAAGGCTCCAGATGGTCATACACACGACAGAGCAAAATTTTTTGCCCACTTTCTTCCCCTGGTAAAATGGACACAACCTCACAGCATTCTAGATCACACAAGGCAAAAACATTGTCTGGTTTTTGATTCCACAAACTCGTTGCAGGTCTTGCCATTTCTTTTTTCTGCCTGTCCATCTCTCCAAGGCGTTTTACAATCTGTGACCTAACCTTTTTAGGTGGTGCAAATAGCTTTCGAAACAGAAAGCACTACATTCATCAAGGTTGCCAACAATTTTGGCATCAGATGCAAGATGTACCATAGAGTGTACATTGTACACACAGAACTCTCCCTTGATCCACAAAGAAGGTCAGCAATTCACCGGCATATGAATTGTACTTACTTGCAAGCCCTGGACTGACGAGAATACACAATGCCACACTAAATGCCAAAAAGTGACGATACATTTTGTCAGGCAAAACACCCTTCAACACTATTTTCCCTGTATAGAGGGCAAACTGGCGCAGCTCTGTGGCTTTCCACCTGTCGATGTCTCCTAAGAAGCGTGGCTTTCTAGCAAATACATTTGGAATGCAAGGTCTTAGTGCCACAAGCCTATCACTGACTTGCTTGATTTGGCTGGATGACAACCTAATTCGCTTTGGCCCACGCAGCAACAACAGAATCAATTTCCTCATAACCCCAAGACAACACTGGTGCATATAGTCAGCAGGAAACTTTTCGATCATATCAACTGACAGCTGACAAAATGGTGGCTCACCTGAAAGGTGGTGTTCTTCTTGAGTCTGCGCTCTGAATGACTCATCTGTTCTGAGACTTAGATTGCGATTTTCAGGATAAACTACCCTGTGGCCATCCCACATACCTTTTTGATCGCATTTGTCACAGCCATAATACCCTGAATATTGCTTGATGTTTTTAACCAAAGCTTTGGCTGGGGCATCACAGGTTACACACCGCAAAGTCACTCTTATGTTCTTGTTTCCGACTTCCAAGCCATTCTCCATCAAATCATAAAGATCTTTCACAACTTCTTCAAGAAACTCAAGATTCTTTGGCTTTGAGGCACCATAACACAATGCTAAGGGGAAAACTGAGGGTGGAGACAGATTTATCTTGCAGAGAACAGGCCATAATGCATGACTGCTACTTTTAAAGATTGGCAATCCATCGATGTTCAAAGAAATGTATAGTTCAATCATTTGACCTAAAACTGAGCTGGGATACATCTTCAAATGTTTAATAATTTGCTCTTTGCACCCCATGTATATATATTTCATTCCAGATTTAATTTCCCAATCTACCCGGTCGCTGTTATGATTCTGCCTGTTTGGACTTTGTTTTTTCACCTTGCACCTCCATCTGGACTTCAGTTCCCATAGTTCTTTGCACCAGCACACCTGTTTTGTATTTGTTATCCCGTTTGCACTAGTTTGGTTGTTATCATCTGCACCTGTGTCATGTCATTATTAGTTCATTGCCTGTTTTATTTAAAGCCTGTTTTCTGTTCAGTTTTTGTCGGTCGTTGTTGTGATATGTGTTGTTGTTTTGTGGATGCGTGGGTTTTGTTTGCCCTGTGAAATATTCGTGCCTGTTCCTGTTTACTCTGGATATCTGTTGTACCTGATTATTCTGACGTTCTCTTTGATGGAAAAAACCCCAGTAAAAGTCTATCATTGATATTACTCTCTGTCGTCCTGGTCTCTTCCACCCAGCACCGTAACAGTACGACCGACCAACAAGAAATAACAGGCTTGAAGATCTGTCTGTTTTTTTGTCTTTTGCCTTTTTGTTTTTCTGTTTTTGTTCTCTCTCTCTCACTCTCACCAGGATGGAGGCCGCCCACGCAAAGGCCTTCCTCTATCGGGGTCAGGAGGAGGAATCAGTCGAGGCCTACACCCTGTGCTTCGCCGTCTGCGGGATGGCCTCGGGGCTCCCCGAAGACCACCAGAGGCGTCTGTTCCTGTGGGGGCTAAACGACGTGTCATGGGCCAAGCTGTCCGGATGGGGGCCGTCTGGAGGCTTGGAGGCATGTATGGATTGGGTGTTGGCCAGTTGTGGGTGTCGGCCCCTCCGCCGTCTGGTCGAGATGGCCTCCTCCGAGAGTCAAGTCCCGGCCAAGAGGGCCGCTTCCGAGAGTCAAGTCCCGGCCAAGAGGGCCGCTTCCGAGAGTCAAGTCCCGGCCAAGAGGGCCGCTTCCGAGAGTCTCTTCCCGGAGATCCCAGACTCCGCCCCGGAGATCCCAGACTCCGCCCCGGAGATCCCAGACTCCGCCCCGGAAATCCCAGACTCCGCCCCAGAAATCCCAGACTATGCCCCAGAATTCCCCGAGTTCCCAGACTATGCCCCAGAATCTCCAGAGTTCCCAGACTATGCCCTAGAATTTCCAGAGTTCCCCGTCTCTGTCCTAGAATCCCCAGACCTAGTCCCTGCTCATGTGGTCGCCCCTTCCAGTTACTTCCCCATGTCAGCTCAGGAGATCCCTACCTTGTATTCACATAGTTCAGTGACCCCTAGTACGCTTAGTTCTTCACCTGTAGAAGGGTTTGGTCAGCCCTCAAGTGACACCAGTGTGTCTTCATTCGTCCCTCCAAGTCAGTCAAGGACAAGGTGTGCAACTTCTAGTTATTTCCCGGTGCAGACAGGAAGTAGTTATAGGAGTCTTTCTCGTCCCAAGTCTCGAGGTACCTTTGCTCAAGTTGCTTCTGCTACAAGGTATGTAAATGTTGCGGTAACTTCACCACAAGATGTTCTTACCCAATCTAGAAACTATCAGGGTTTAGGTAGACCAGTTGCTCTCGTTGCTGCGTCACCCCAAATGGGATCTTCCAGTCAGTTTACATCTAACCAGGGAGGAAGTAGTGCTTTTAGGGGTATCCTTGTCCAGTCTCAAGTTAGTTCTAGGAAACGTGTTTTGGAAGACTTTAGTGTTTTCAGTGGTCCTGTCCCGCCTCAAGGTACCCTTAGCCAGTTTTCTTCTGGATCTCCTTCCAAGTTTAGTTCCTCACGGCTAGATTCTAGTCAGTCCACAAGTAATCCAAGTTTATTTAGTCAGCACTCTCCAGCTTCACTGATTGGGCCTCAGAGGAGTACATCAGCTCAGTTTATGTCCTCTCAGGGAGAAGGTAGTGTGTGTAGTGTTTATTCGCCCCATTCTCAATTGAGTTCTAGTACACTCTCATCTGAGTCTTTCAAACCCATCTCACCTCAGGCTGTTTTCATGCAGCAAACTAGTGTTGCAAGTTCTCAGGGCAGTTCTAGCTCTATTTCGGCAGGTGCTAGTCGCTTGGTCCCTCAAGCCAAGAGTAGTTTCCACAGTGGGTCTTCACAGCAACTTAGTATTTCCAGTCAACCTGCCAGCAAGTCCCGTATACATGCAGAGCTTTTGTCTTCAGCGGGAAGACTCACCAGCCAGAGCGTTTGCAATCTAGCGATCCAAAGCCAGCATGCAGCAATTATGGGCAGTTCTAGACCACCAGTGACAGGAAGCTCGTGTCAGTTGGTTTCTACACAGGGAGGTAGTAGAACTCTTGGTGATGTATCCCTACAGTCTCCAAATTTCTCAAGTCCGTTTACCCCTGGTTATTCTACTCTTGTTTCCTTGCCTACAGCTGCCTCTAGCCAACCCACTAGCAGTAATGCGTCCCAGACTTTGTATGCTTCTAGCTCTCAAGGGAGTTTTAGTCATTCGTCCATGTGTCATACCTCTAGTCTAGCACAGGGTGCAAGTAGTTCTCCTAGCAATTCAGTTATGCAGTGTCAAGGCAGCCCTAGTCAAGTTAACTCTGGTTCTTCTCAATTGAGCGTAGCGGCTTCACCCCAGATTAGTAGTTATAGTCAAGTTGCTGAATCCCCGTCCCAGGGCCTACCTCCCCAAGAATGTCACCCATCCGTCTCTGGTTCGTGTCTGGGCGGTCAGACCTCTGGAGTAGTGTCTCGAAGCGGGTTTCCCTCTCAAGGTGTCCCAGCTCCTAGTGATCCCTCCATTGTAGACTGTCCAAGCCTGTTGGTTCCTGGGAAGTCCTGTATGAAGTCATCTGTCGCTGGTCTGTCCCTGGATGGTCACTCCTCTGGGTCCCCAGTCCCTGTCTCCTCTGGGCCCCCAGTTCCTGTCTCCTCTAGGGCCCCAGTTTCTGAGTCCCCTGTTCCCGGCGCTTCTGAGTCCCCTGTTCCCGGCGCTTCTGAGTCCCCTGTTCCCGGCGCTTCTGAGTCCCCTGTTCCCGGCGCTTCTGAGTCCCCTGTTCCCGGCGCTTCTGGGTCCCCTGTTCCCGGCGCTTCTGGGTCCCCTGTTCCCGGCGCTTCTGGGTCCCCTGTTCCCGGCGCTTCTGGGTCCCCTGTTCCCGGCGCTTCTGAGTCCCCTGTTCCGCCACAGTCTTCGCCAGAGCGGCCGCAGCCGCCACAGTCTTCGCCAGAGCGGCGCAGCCGCCACAGTCTCCGCCAGAGCGGCCGCAGCGCCACAGTCGCCAGAGCGGCCGCAGCCGCCACAGTCTTCGCCAGAGCGGCCGCAGCCGCCACAGTCTTCGCCAGAGCGGCCGCAGCCGCCACAGTCTTCGCCAGAGCGGCCGCAGCCGCCACAGTCTTCGCCAGAGCGGCCGCAGCCGCCACAGTCTTCGCCAGAGCGGCCGCAGCGCCACAGTCTTCGCCAGGCGGCCGCAGCCGCCACAGTCTTCGCCAGAGCGGCCGCAGCCGCCACAGTCTTCGCCAGAGCGGCCGCAGCCGCCACAGTCTTCGCCAGAGCGGCCGCAGCCAGAGCCCGTGCCTCCAGAGCCCGTGCCTCCAGAGCCAGACCCCGAGCCTCCAGACCCCGAGCCTCCAGACCCAGACCCCGAGCCTCCTGACCCCGAGCCTCCTGAGTCCGAGCCTCCTGACCCCGAGCACCCACCCCGCCTCCCTCTCCCTCCTCCGTGGATCTTATGGCGCGAGGCCGCGCCTACCGGGGGGAGGGGGAACTGTTATGATTCTGCCTGTTTGGACTTTGTTTTTTCACCTTGCACCTCCATCTGGACTTCAGTTCCCATAGTTCTTTGCACCAGCACACCTGTTTTGTATTTGTTATCCCGTTTGCACTAGTTTGGTTGTTATCATCTGCACCTGTGTCATGTCATTATTAGTTCATTGCCTGTTTTATTTAAAGCCTGTTTTCTGTTCAGTTTTTGTCGGTCGTTGTTGTGATATGTGTTGTTGTTTTGTGGATGCGTGGGTTTTGTTTGCCCTGTGAAATATTCGTGCCTGTTCCTGTTTACTCTGGATATCTGTTGTACCTGATTATTCTGACGTTCTCTTTGATGGAAAAAACCCCAGTAAAAGTCTATCATTGATATTACTCTCTGTCGTCCTGGTCTCTTCCACCCAGCACCGTAACAGTCGCAAGTAGCAAGCAATGTTCTTGCTGTTTTGGGAAGCTCTGGGTGTCCATTTTCTCTCAGAATATTTAGGAGCGAATCAACTGCATTGTGTTTGATCTGGAACTGATTAGTCCACTGAGCTAGTCTGTCACTGAGCATAGGACTAATGGAAGCAGAAGGTTGTTCACTGCTGTTTTCTGGTAAGTTATTGGCAGAATCATTTTGATCACTCTCTGTATCTGATGCCTGTTCATTTTGCTCACTCTCGCTGCCTGATGCCTGTTCATTTTGCTCACTCTCGCTGCCTTTTGCTTGTTCATTTTGCTCACTCTCACATACCTGATGCACTGGGATCTGTCTGATACATATTCTTTTATGTGAAGTTTGCATATTATCTACTGGCAATCTCTCTTTGTCTGCCTGGACAGCTTCAGTTTTTAGTTGCAGTCTTTTAGCTCTTTTCCAGAGTGTGTTAAATGACTGGTCTTTTTGTTGCATTGTTGCATTTATGCAGATAAACGCAGCCCCCCTCAAAAAAAGCAAAAGCAAAAAGCAGCTAAATAAAAACCAGTGTGCACTAAAAGGAGGAAAAAATGGTCATACCCAGTCCTGGTCAGACTCCATGAGGGATATATTTTTGGGAAAATACCAATGTCAAAGAGAAGAGAAAAAGTGGTAAATTAGAAAAAAAGGTTAATTTGCTGATGAAATGTTAACGAATAACATAACAGAAAACTAAAAACTTAATCTGAAAAAACAAGCCTCGTGCTAGGGCCTATAGGGAATAATATTCTGATAATTTTACATCGTTTTGTGTCGTTAGTGTGTAATCCCGCAGATATTTCTTGAGATGAGGGAATAGATCGGATAGGGAATGCTCTGGCTTCGTGAGGACGTAACTTAACCTTTATCTCAAACGGTGTCAGAGATGAATGGCTTTAAGTAGTATATCAGGGCTCGAAATTAACGTTTTTACTTTGTAGCACTGGTGCTCCCAACTTCAAAAAGTTAGGAGCACCAGCAAAAATTTAGAAAGAACAATATAAAGAACAACAGACTGCTCAACTTAAGCAACCATGTATTGCTTATGGCCAAAATGCTAATGGATTGACATAAAATAGTTTACCCATTAAAACATGCATGTTATGTTTACTATGCGTCATGATTTCACAAAAAACACATTTTCCATTTATAAAACCTAAAACACCCCACATGTTATGTGCTTAAAGGTAAATTAGTCTCCCTCCAGTTGTTCCAAACCTGCATAAGGTTAAGTTACTTTTATTAGAATATCTTCTTTGTACTAAATTTATACAGGTTTGATACAGTTGAAGTGTGAGTAAATAATGATAAAAAAGTGTGAACTATCCCTTTAAATTATATGTGTGAGGCGAAAGTTCTCATATCGCACTGTCAATCATCTCTTCTGCACTGACTAAACTAAAAAAATTACACCTTTTCAGATGGTTCTTCTCACCTTTATGCGTCTCAGGTTGGATCTGTCAATTCAACACATAGCCCATCTATTCAATGTACACAGAGATACTGTTAGTGCTGCCTTTAAGGAAACTGTGAGTGTTTTTTATTCCCGCTTGTCTCCACTTGTGCACTGGCCAGACAGAGAGAGTTTGCGAGTCAGTATGCCACACCAGTTTGTGGAGGCATTTGGAAATCGCGTTGCTGCCATTGTGGACTGCTTTGAAATTTTTATTGAACGACCCTCAAATCTTCAGGCAAGGGCACAGACATTTTCAAATTACAAGCATGGTCACACTCTGAAATACCTAATAAGCATTACTCCACAAGGAGTAATTTCTTTTATCTCCAAAGGATGGGGTGGGCGCACCAGTGACAAACGAATTATTGAGAACTGTGGATTTCTGGACAAATTACTGCCAGGTGACTTGGTATTAGTGGATCGAGGGTTTGACATAAAAGAGAGTGTGGGATTGATGTGTGCTGAAGTAAAAGTTCCAGCATTTACAAAGGGAAAACAGCAGCTGGAAGCGAAGGATGTAGAGGAAACAAGACGCATCGCTCACTTAAGGATACATGTGGAGAGAGTCATTGGTGTTGTAAGAAACAAATACAAAATCCTATCATCAACAGTTCCTATCAGTATGGTTGTTCCCTGTGAAGGTGAAAATGTTACATTTTTAGACAAAGTTGTTACAGTTTGCTGTGCGTTAACTAACATGTGTCCAAATGTTGTACAGTAATTGCTTAAAAAACATTTACTTCAAGTCATGTAAAACATTTAAATTCATGAATTCAAATATAAAATACAAATTAAATAACAAATGACACTTTGTCACATGCCAGCATTGTAATCAGTAGTACTACATGGCTTACTCCTCAGATGTAATGTTTGTAACACTTGCATGATAATGTAATGTGCAAAATAACTTTTAAAGTGACCAAAAACATTGCATAACATATATAATTGTCATAGAATGATTTAACAATAAGCAAAACAAACACCTGTTAATCATCAAAAATAAAAAAAACAAAAGTACAAAATAAATAAGCAAATAAATAACAAAAAAAAATTCTCCAATTTCTCCAATCCCCAATGTACATATTTTTAAGAAAAAAATATTTTTAGTGAAGTCCATCACTATTTGCTGAAAGAACATCATTGGGGATGGACTGAGGGTGGAGTAAATGATGAGAGAAATTTCATTTTTGAATGAACTAAAAACCACATTTGCTTGTGATGCAAGGCGGACAAAACCAGACATCATCTGCTGCAGGGGCCTCCTCAAGTCCAACACAGCTCAGATGAAACCAATTGACCCTACAGTTCCTATCATCACATGCCACCATGTCTTCTTTGTCCTCCGGTCCATTACAGAGACACCAGAGTTGTTTCTCTGCGTTCTTTTTAACTTTGTTACCTGTCTTTCTCACATTTTGTTGAATTTCTCTTAGAGGCAATCTTCTGTTGCTGACTGGTGTTCCAGAGACTTTTTTGGTGAAGTGTTGTGCAATTATCTCAGGGAGGGAAACTGCTATGAAAAACTGTTGAGCCTTCTGTAAGCGTTCCCTCCAAAACTCAGGGTTTGGATCTATTCTAAGAATGACACAGTCTTTGAGTGACCAAACCACAAAATCGCAGTAGTTGCTATTTGACACAAATATTTGTGTCTGAACTTGAGTGTAATATTGGTGGTCTTGTTTTAATTGTAGCTTTCCATCAACAAGTTTGAGGTAGAAGTCTTTGGCCAAACATGCCTCCTGGATGTTGTTAGTTTTGAACTTGGATGGGCACTTGATCTCAACGCACCCTTTACCACAGCAAGTGCATGTGACTATGCCATCAGGTGATGCTCCAATTTCAGGGTAAGTGGGGTTTATGAAAAACCCACATGCTGACACGTGATGGTTATTGTGTTGTCCCTTGGTTTTTTGAATGTAGGCTTTTCTTGCTGCATCTTCATGTGTTGTACCCCAGCTAAGATCAGCTGAGGTACATTTGCTATCCTGTGGATAGCTAATCTTGTTTATTGTTGACAGAGCTGGTGACTTCAGATCAGTAACATAAACAGCATGCATATTAGAGGCAGTGATTCTGTCTGCTCGAGCAGCAAACCAGAAAGAGGATTTATGCTGTGTGCGTGTGGTCTTTTCGATTTGTGCAGCCTGTTGTTCTGAAACAAGCTTGTTTTTTTTTTCTTGGCAGTGCTGTTCCACAATTGAGAAATCACATTCGTCAAGACTGGTGTCACGTAGGCAGAGAAGGGATTGAACATTTGTGACAGGCTGCACAGGATCCTTGAACTCTTCGCAATAATGTGGCAGCACACTCAGTATAGCAGATTTGCCATCAGCTTTATGAAGATCTGCATAGAATTGTGTTAACTCTGAGTGTGTTGGTGGTGGTGTAGTGAGCTTCCTGGCACAAGTCCTCAAACCAGGCCTGATAACAGTCTCAGCATTAAGAAGACAGTTCAGTGATTTCCGTGTGGCAGAAGCAGAAGTATAATCAATCTGGTGTCCTACCTCAGAATGTACTTTGTTTACATTGCTTGGTAACATCCAATATGCAGGTTTGTCAGTGACAGTTCTCATTTCCCTGCACCTAACAGTTGCTTCCATTTTGAACAGTAGGGCCCAACGTGAGTGCATGTCTCTGCAATACCCGCCATGCATGTACAATGGGCTGAGGAAACTTCACCAGTGGAGCTGATGATGACCCAAGCCTTCAGAGGAGCCTCATTTAAGCGCTGCGAGTGCATGACCTGTTGAACAACATAAATGTTATTAAGGGTATTGTGTAATAAACAAGTGAACAAGAGATGAGTAACTGCAGGGGCACATCAATGTCTACTCATCACAAAATACTAATCATCTTTCCACATAAAGTTGTAAAACCTACGGTTTTCAAAAAATGCTGAAAGATCTTAGGTAATTTCTTTTTATTAATCCAATTAAGTAAGCCAATTGCCATGACACAAATATTCACATAGCTGAGTATTTTAATTTTGATTGGTTTAATTGAATAATTAACAAAAATTAGAGTGACACCTTACTTTTGCAAGTATGACTGTGAAATCACAGTTTGCAGGCCTGTGGCTTAGCAGATCTTGCACCCAGCCACTGCTGAATTGTTCGTAAGCATCTAGGGATTTGTAGCATTTGAACTGAGTAAGGGTGTATGCACTCAGACCAAATACGAGGTAGTTCACGATGTCCGGATATGTCAGTGGAGGTAGTGCTTCAGGATTTGAAATCCATTCTGTGGTTGACAACTCATATGGATCTACGTCGTTAATTGTCTTTAATTTTTCGAAATACCGTTGCTTGGCGTTGACATTTAGTTTGTCCCAATAGGGCCCACTTTCCTTTTCCCTTCCTCATACTTTCTTCGCTTTACGCAATCAAAACAAGGTATTGGCGTTAACACTAAGCGATCGCGATCCTGTCGTAATGGCGGCGCCACCCCAGCATGCAACGCGGCGTGACGTCGGTTAGTATTCTCTATTCCCGCTGTGTTTTTTTTAACGATACGCACAGCACGTACTTTCCAAAACCACGCTCATCTTATCACGTTATACACGTATATAAATGTGAATAAAGGATTATCAAATAGTGATTGCAAGAATTTCTCCTGAGAACTAGGTAAAAACATTAGTGAATTCATTTCTTAATGAAATAGATTATTATTATTATTATTTACTTTTTAAAGATATTTTATTCAAATGCTTTCCATTACATTTACATTTAGCAGAAGCTTTTATCCAAAGCGACTTACAAATGAGGACAATGGAAACAATCAAAATCAACATAAGAGCAATGCTATGTATGTGCTATGACAAGTCTCAGATTAGCTTAATGCTGTTACCGTGCATCAGACGAGGCAGAACACGAGAATACAGTTTAAAGTCTTTTACTGAACTTCAGAGGAATAACAAACTGGTACAGACCTCACTTCAGAGGGGAATCAAATGCAGGCATAGAAAACAGCGGTGAACAACACGCTGTGATAACTCACAAACTTTTCCAGGTAAAATGCACGGCTGACAGACAAAGTAACGAACTGAAGCATGACATTACAACAACACCAGACAAAGAACAAAAGCAAACACACACATTAAATAATGTCCATAATAACGAGGTTAACAGACAAACAAACAGGGTTTGTGGGGCTGAGTGACATTGATTGATGGCAGGTGTGCGGGGTGCAATGGAATGTGGGAAATGAAGTTCTTAATAGTCCGGGGATGAAGAGCGGGTGACATGATGTAGAGAACCCGATGCTGAAGGCATCGACTCTGTAACAGTACCCCCCCTCCACGGACCGGCTCCTGCGGGCCGCAGCAGACGTCGATGGGGCCGACCTCATGGCCTGGGACCTGGTTGCGTTGGATGGGAACTGTGAAAGTCAGAGAGTAAAGTAGGGTCCAGAACATCCGAGCGACGGACCCAACAGCGCTCCTCTGGGCCGTATCCTTCCCAGGACACGAGGTACTCCAGCCTACCAGCCCGTCGACGTGCTTTCAGGATGGCATCGACCTGGTAGATTCGGTCCTGTTCATCGATGGGAGGTGGAGGAGGAGGCTCCGGAGCCGCTGGTGGAGGTCCTTCAGCACCAGATTCTGGGGAAGAAGGAGACACAGGGTTAGTATAGGGTTTTAAAAGGGATACATGAAAGGAAGGGGCCAGACGATACGAACGTGGAAGTTACAGCCGGTAAGTCACTGCGTTCACTTGTTTAACAATGGGGAAAGGACCGATGAAGCGGGGAGTCAGTTTCCTACAGGGCAGCCGTAGGCGGATGTCACGAGTCGATAGCCAGACCAACTGGCCTGGATGGTAAGTAGGCGTGGGAGACCTTCGTTGGTCGGCGTGTCTCTTCTGCCTACGGACTGCAGCCTGTAGGTGGACGTGGGCAGAGTTCCAAACCCTCTCACTGACCCGGAACCAGTGGTCCACAGCTGGCACCGCTGATGGTTCCTGGGTCCAGGGGAAGAGGGGTGGCTGGTAGCGCACGGGATGCATGGGATGCGGTACAAACAGTCGGAGTCTTACTCTGGCAGGCGGCGAGGCGCTGAGCTATCTGGATGGATTTTTGGATGAATGTTTCCAACTCAATGGAGTCATCATAAATCACCATATGCATCTTTACCTCCGATGACAAACCCTGACGATATGCCGCCAGCAGCGCGGACTGATTCTATCCGCTGGTTGCGGCGAGAGTACGAAAATGGAGAGCACATTCTGCTACCGATGATCGTCCCTGGCGGAGCCGACATAACTGGTCTGCAACAGAGAGAGAAGAGGCAGAGTGAAATACATCAAATACATTCTTTACTTGAGTAACGAAATCCTCCCAGGTCCGGGATTCGCGAGGTCCAGCCTCCCAGTAACCTTGAGCCCAACGCAGCGCAGCTCCAGTCATGAGACTAATAGCGAAATCAACTTTATCCGCTTCTGTTGGATGCAGATAGGGTTGCTGACTGAAATACAAACTACACTGAAGCAGGAATCCGCCACACTCCTCCGCTGCCCCGGAGAAACGATTAGGCATGGCCATGGGACTGCCAGAGGACGCAGTGCTTACCGGCTGGGGAGAACAAACAGGTAGGGCATTCAAATGACGGGAAAGGGCGTGCAGGAGATCAGTGGCGGCATCCGTGGGACTGGGAGTTGCGGGATCTATAACAAGAAACAAGAAACATCGACTCCATAACAAATGCAGTATAGCAAGGTTTTTTTTTAATATAGTAAATAAAAACGGATAGAATAGAAAAAGGAATAAAGCAAGCTAGTGTTTTTAATTGTATAATAAATAAAAAAAACAAAATATAGAAGATATAGTTTTTTTCGTTAATTGTATAATAAATAAAAAGAACCAAATATAGAAAAGATAGTTTTTTTTAAGAATAGAAATAGAAATAGAATAGAGAGTGTTAGAGTTAGAGGGTCAAATAAAGATGGAAGAAATGTGTTTTAGCCGACAATGGAAGCAATCAAAATCAACAAAAGAGCAATGCTATGTAAGTGCTATGACAAGTCTCAGATTAGCTTAATGCAGTAGCAAGGTTTTTTTTAAATATATAGTAAATAAAAAGAAAAACGGATAGAATAGAAAAAGGAATAGAGCAGATACTTTCTGTTCTTTGTACTGGAAATACCTGTACTGTAGCACACACCTTCAAACTCTTAACTGTTGAATTGATTTGTATTGTATTTGAGTCGACTGTCTAGGGGAGGCAGAGAAAATCTTTTGTCAGAAGACTAAGATATTGGTACAAATGAGGATATTACCAATACTGTATTGCAACTTTGGCAGATTATGTTCAATTTATTTATTTATTTATTGTTGTACAGTACCTGAAAGTATTCCACTGTGCTTACTGTTGTTTGGTTTTTAAACTTCTCTCTTCTAGTGCTTTTCATTTACTGTAAGATCACTTTACAGTAGTGTATTGAAAATAAACTTTTCCTAAACTTTATTGCTGAATTTGACTGTGTCTGCACCCCTCTATTTATGCCGCATACTGTAAGAGATATTGACAAGCAAAAGGATTCCTGATTCACACAAGGAAGTTTTTGTAACAGTGTTTTGAATTGATCTCACTGTTCTATAGGCAGGAAAATAGTTTGTGTATTTGTCAGGTTTGTGTGTCATCTGAGGCCAAAGTTTGAAAAAAGATAATGTGTTTTTAACTAAAATGTTTGACTTTGACCTGGAAGTTTGAAGTTTGCGCAAACTGGTGTGTAGTTTTGAGATTGTGTTTGTTATTAAAAAAAATGGTGAATTGTTTCATGAATTTTGTGTTGTTCTTGTCCTCCTAATATTCATCTGCACCGTTAGAAGGTCATGATGGAGAACATGGTCCATAATAGTGCTGCTTATTTCATCAGAAATGTGACTTTGTTCTTTGCCTTATCTACCTATTCCTCTGTTTTGCCTCCTTATACTCTTCCAGCACAAATTTTTACTGCTCTTCTTCTCCCCCAGCAGTTGACCCTGTTTGTTTTCATATTGTTCTTCCATTATCAGAAATTGTAACTCTGTGTTGTGCTAGTTTATTTATGCTTTCCAATTGAATATTCATGACATGTATGTATGAGCCATATTAGAGGACTAGTTGATCATTGATCAAATGCTTTACATTCCCCTTCATTGGTGAAATTCAGTAGTCACCTGCACAATTCATTGATTTAGGACAGAAAAACATAATAGAAATGCACAGAAAATATACTTGACACATCATGATAACACAACCATTTTGCAATGAAAGTCTAATGCAATGAACTAATGAATAGAGTCAAAACAGATTTTAACTATTTGGGGGAACTCATTGATATAATTTTGTTTTTATTTTATATATGAAATGTCACAGCTGTAATATTTCACTAACAATACACAATCCAGCTTTTAACTATTTAAGTTATTATTATATTTGAGTTATTATTTTTCATCCTTAAATTTTCTTACATTTCTTCAGACATCCCCCAGAAGATAAGTTTTTATGCTAACGTTTTTAGAACATCCCACTAACAATGCAATGATAATGTTATGCTAACGTTTTTAAAACGTTCCACTTTAACACAATGATAACATTTTAATTCTAACGTTTTAAAAACATTCCACCAACAACGCAATGAAAACATTTTTATCGTAATGTTTTTAGAACGTTCCATTAACAGCTCAATGGTAACGTTTGAAATGCTAACGTTTTAAAAACGTTCCACCATCAACGCAATTAAAACATTTTTTCCTAATGTTTTTAGAACGTTCCATTAACAGCTCAATGGTAACGTTTGAAATGCTAACGTTTTAAAAATGTTCCACCAACAACGCCATGAAAACATTTTTATCCTAATGTTTTTAGAACGTTTCATTAACAGCTCAATGGTAACGTTTGAATTACTAACGTTTTAAAAACATTCCACCAACAACGAAATAATAATGTTTATATCCTAATGTTTTTAGAACGTTCCTTTAACAACTCAGTGGTAATGTTTGTAATGCTAACGTTTTTAGAACGTTTATCAATTCTAGATAACGTTAAGGAAACGTTCTACTAATGTTATGCAAGAACGTTTTTTGATAACTTTGACAGAACCTTTAGAGAACGTTAGCCAAAGTTACGAGAACGTTCCCTGTTAGCTGGGTCAGTTCTCTCTTTACAGCAGTGAACTGTGAACTGTTGGACTAACTCCGGGATGTTGGTTTATTTCGAGTCAGAGGGAGTGTCAGGCACGTCAAAAAGTGAGTAAGTTTAGTAATTGTGGCTTAGTGTTTGCTTACTGGAGATGCGAACCGTTTCGAACGATTTAGACCGATTTGGTGAACTGGTTCGACCGGTTCACTGAAAAGAACCGGTTAAAAAGAACGATTAGTTCGCGAACCGGACATCACTACGGGACAAATCATATTGATTTGATACGGGACGCGTCATTTTGCCTGTAAATACGGGACGATTCCGTATTTCACGGGACGGGTGGCAACCCTAGTCACCATCATGCCCAAAGACATCCAGCTGGCCCGCTGCATCCACGGAGAGCGCGCATAAGCCCACATTGCCAAGATCAACCCCAAAGGCTCTTTTAAGCAATAGTGTCTGTCTGCAGACTGCAAGACGGGGGCGTAACGTGAAGTGGGCGTAACGTGAAGTTACACATGATAGCGCGAGTTGTCAAAACGAGATGTTGTCGGCAAGATGGCCGTTCTCCCAGTTCACCCAATTATTTTTATAAGTATGTGTACTGTTTTTTGTGATGGAAAAGTAGATACTTCTGAGAGCAGAGAAAGAGTTTACACTGATCACTTGTTAGCACACACTGGGACATTCTAATCATTTATAATGTATTATTTACTGTATAGATTAATACACTGGCGTATCATATTTTTCTATGTGTATCGCAACTAAACGCCTCCAGCGGTATGACTACTCGTTCTGTACCGATATTAGTTTTTACTGCAGATACATTTCAAAAGTTAAATAAAATAAAGGATAATAAATAAAGGTAAATAAAATGAATCATTAAAAAAACATAATAGTTCACATTTGTTAGACACCATAACTTCTACATATTTGAGCATACTTTAACAGAGAAAAACAATGCATTTATTCATTCATTGTTTATTTATACATACATTAATTTCTTCCCCATTTCACTCATTCACTCCCCCAGCCATTCACTCTTCACACCTTCAGTCATTTACTGCATCATTTGCATACTGACATTTCTCAGTTTTGATCAAGGCATTCACTCTCACCTTGTTCATCAACACAGGTTGACAAAAATGTTTCCATGTCATCTCGACAGTAAAAAACAAACATAAAGTCATCCTTCGCTTCTGAGAAATGACCCCCCAGGACATTCCTGAGTGCATCTTGTGTTCATTCCCAAAAAGGCAGGCTCTGTGACCTCCTCACAGAATAGGTTTCTGCGGCTCTGGACCCAATACCATGCTGTATGCAGGTCTCTTACAATGGTTGGCTGTGCCTAATAAATGACAATACAATTTTTAGGTTAGTAAATAACAAATGGAACTTGCAAATTAAATCCACTACATTCAACTGCTCTCAGAAGTCAGAAATGATTCATGACAGTCAACCTTTAAAACTTAATTTTGTATTAAGGACGACAAGTAAATAACTGTAATTAGGCATCTAAATAACTTTTGCCTTTCCTGTAAAATAGTAAATTTTGCAACATTTTCTCAGTCTGCTGTTAACAAAAATGTCACTACAAAATTAGTAGGCTCAATATCAGGTTTCTGAGGGGAAGAACCACTCCTAATTCACATGTTCTGTAGCGTCTACGTTTGTGTCCTGCAAATACCATACATGTAGTCATTGTTGCATCTTGGATTACAATAAAATATATAAGAAGTGGCAAGTTGGCATGTGTACCCTGAGTGGCATGTATTATGTAAGTGATGTTTCACATCTTAAAACTAAAATCAAATATAGATACATGCCTGCAAACTGCCAATTCCCTCAGGACAGGACTCTACTCTGCATGGCTTCTTCAAGTAACATGAGTTTAAAAGGGCAGGTTCCTTTAAATCAAGGGAGATGCGATGCATAAAATCATGTAAAGTACAAGAAAATTTACTATAGACCAAGTTTTTTGGCTTGTTAAAATGTGTCCATAATTCTTACCATGGTGACCTCAGCTTTCCTTTTCCTAGGGATGCAAAATATTGGGTCCAGACTTCCCCTGGCCATCTGTATTCCTTGATTCATGAAGTGGGCAAACCTCCGGCCATGGCTGTAGCAGTAAATGTAAAATTCAAAAATGTACCTTGCTGCCCTAGATTATTGATAATAATATCTTGAATTTCTCTTGATTTTAAAGACACTGGTACCCTTCAATCTCAAAATTCTCCACCAACACTGTGCACCACCACCTCCTTAAGCAAGGCATGTCATGCTAAAGATGAGTAAAAGAGTACAATAAATGTACAGTTCAAGTTGCAAGTTAAGTTAATTTAAGCAAAACACGACAACAACCCCTGACTTAAACCCTCATATTAACAAAAAAATGCAAAAAGGAGGAAATCTCTACAATAGAGAGGACCCCTTTCTGGACCAAATTGCACATATTTTAACCATATCTAATGAGCATTAAATTTATACTTACAATTGTGAAATCAAATGGAGCCTCCATGACAACATACCAGGAGTACTGCAAATATAATAGAGTCTGTACAATTAATTTCTGTGTGCATGTAAAGTCAGCAAGGTAAATGAAAAGAAAAAGAGAGAATCCTCTATTGCAACAGTATGACTCCCATTACATGAATAAAATGTACTTTAGGTGGAACTGAGGACAAGGAAACATCTAAGGCTATGTCACAGTAAAGTAAAAAGCAGCATGTATGGAAAGGGCGAATTTCTAAGAGGGAGCATTAAAAATTTGTTTTTTATTTTACTTGAAAACTGTTCACTTACCATTATCATGAAGATTCCACAATCAATGCCACAATGTTGTTGAGGGAGCCCCTTTTAAAATAAGTTTAAAAAAAGCAAAGTTCCGAAACTTATATATTTAGAGATGCATGTTAGTGTGATAGGGTCTAGCTTTGTTGGGACACAAAGTAATAATTATATAAAAAAGGGATAAATGCAGATATATGTCCTTTGCAAATGATTTTTACCTTAACATCCACACCTGTTAATTCCGTCCACGGTCAAGAGACAATGTGCTGTGCAACAGACCTGATAAAAGGCAAAATGGCATCAGTAACTTCTGGAATTACTGGAACCACACAAGAAAGGTTTTATTGAGGAACACAGTGTAATAACCTGCAGAACATGTCAGTCACAGGAAGACGACTGGCAAACAGCAGTTCAAACAATATGAGAAAGTCAGGGGAACATGACTAACAGTAGTTCAAACAGTTTAAGGCTGGGGAACACGCCTTCAACCAAACATCTTTCTTTAGAAACCTTAAGATGTTTCGATAAGGTCCGTGCGTAAAGCCTTGTCCTCTGTCTGAATACAATGAATCCAGGAACAAAATCTCTCTTTTAAGAGGCTTAATAACCTACAGGGAAAATAGTCTTGGAAATGAGTCAACAAGTCTTCACCATTACACAATAGCTCAAGTCAATGGCAGGATTACAAAAGAAAGAGGCCCTACAAGTATAATGTGTTTGTTTTCTCAGTATAAATTCTTGGTTTTTCAAAATCACTTACACACAGCATAAAGTGTCCTGTGGTCCATAAGGGAAAAATCAGAGCATCTTTCTTTTGGGAGTCCAACTAAAACAAAAAAAGAAATAATGGCAAAGTTGCATTCATTTTGATTAAGACTTTTTTAACTCTTATATTATTTAGCATTTATTATCTTTATTTAAAGAGATATCATTTAAATTTGTAATGTCATTTGAATCTCCTTTTTCTTCAGCATTTTCTCCATGCTTGTAAAACCTTAAAGTGTTTTTATCTTGTTCTGTGTTACCATTTTGTTTTGAATCGTATTAGTTGAATGCATTACTTACTGGAAGACTAAGTAGAGGGTCACAGGATAAAGGCAAGACACAAGTTGGTGGAATATGAAGATCTATAACATAAACATGTTTCCCCTGTACAAGACAGACGTATATGTTTATGTGTAACACACACACAAAGAGAGATCTCGGATAACCCGAGCGGCTCACAGTAGATGGCGGTAGTGCGGAGTTAAGATTGTGAGCCGATATTTTGGAAAAAGAAGTAGAAGAAGACTTCTGAAGAACTTTCGAGAGGGGGTAAAATCTTTCCGTGGCAGTGGCGGCTGCCACAAAAACCCGCCACCGGTGGAGGCAGCCGCCACACAACCCGCCACAAGATCACTCACTGTTTACAGATATCTGACTCTTCCTTCGATTCAGGAGAGCAAACAAACATGCAATTCATGCTCTTATTTATACATTTTCATCTTTAACTTATCATTTATTGAGTGTATTACTTTTAAAGAATGCGCGTCAACCAGCCACATCGCAGTGTCAAACCAGCCACAAGATCAGTCACTGTTTACAGACACCTGACACTTCCTTTTAATTATTATAGCAAACAAACAATTAAATTATGCTCTTATTTATACATTTTCATCCTTAACTTATCATTTAATTGCGCTTGTTTTATAAGTAAAGGCTGTGGCGTCAACCAGCCACATTATTTATTTTTCAGTCACTCACCTGACACTTCCTTTTTTAATATAGCGCTTGTATTTACATTACATTTTTAAGCTTGTTTTATAAAGCTGGCGTCAACCAGCCACATCGTCAAACCAGCCTTAAGATCAGTCGTGTTTAAACCAGCCACAAAGATCAGTCACTGTTTATTTAGATTTTCATCCTTAACTGACACTTCCTTTTAATTATTATAGCAAACAAACAATTAAATTATGTCAGTCTGTAAACAGTGACTGATTTTACTCATTTACGTACATTTTATTGCGCTTGTTTTATAAGTAATAAAAGGCGTCAACCAGTAAACATGTATAAATAAAGCGCATAATTTAAACCAGCCATCAAGACAGTGAGTGATCTTGTCACTGGTTACAGACACCTGACACTTCCTTTTAATTATTATAGCAAAGTTAAACATGAAAATGTATCATGCTCTTATTTATAACATTTTATCTGAGCGATTTTGGTTGACGGCCCCTTTAACTTATCATTTATTGCAATGTGTATGAGTAAAATGTATAAATAAAAAGATTAATTGTTTGCTATAAAAATAAAAAGGAAGTGTCATGTGTCTGTAAACAGTATTGGCGTGGCTGGTTGACGCTACCCTTTACTTATAAAACAGCCACAAGATCAGTCACTGGATTTTGTTTGCCATAATAATTGAAAAAAAGTGTCAGTCTGTAAACAGTGACTGATCTTGTGGCTGGTTTACTTACGCCATGATAAAATGTAAGTAAATGAGTAAAATGTATGGCTGCATAATTTAATTGTTTGTTTGCTATAATTTAAAAAGGAAGTGTCAAAAATCTTGTAATACACTCAATAAATGATAAGTTAAAGGATGAAAATGTATAAAAATTGTATAATTAAAAGGAAGTGTCAGGTGTCTGTAAACAGCATGATCTTGCATGGCTGGTTTGTTTGCCATGGCTGGTTGACTCTTTAAAAGTAATACACTCAAAGGAAGAGTCAGATATCTGTAAACAGTGAGCATGAATTGCATGTTTGTTTTGCTCTCCTGAATCGAAGGAAGAGTCAGATACTGCCACAGGAAAGAGGCGGGTTTTACCCCTGCCTCGAAAGTTCTTCTCGAAAGTTCTTCTTCTACTTCTTTTTCCAAAATATCGGCTCACAATCTTAACTCCGCACTACCGCCATCTACTGTGAGCCGCTCGGGTTATCCGAGATCTTCTACTCTTCCCTGTGGAAACCGGAAGCTTGACCCCTGACCTACTTTCTGCGCGACCTGAACTTTGTAATACGAATTTCTGCAATCTGAATTTCTTTCTGGTCTTGAAAAGCTTGATCTGTATTTCATACAACTGAAAATACACATTCCAAAACAAAAAATTCGCCATTTAAAAATACGCATTTATGAAATTACGCCATAGCAAAACTTCACATTTATAAAATTCAAATTCAAATCGTTTTGGCACTTTTTTAGCTCCATATTTGCCTGAGAATTGTAAGCTTTAACACTTAAAGAACTGCAACTATACGAAAGAAATGACAACACAATATCAATAGGGTGAAACATTTTGTGTGACAAAACAATGCAACCACATACCAATTGCTCTTGAAGGGGATGATTCAGTCCAAGTGTCCACGAGGCGCGACAGGGCCTGAGGTTTGATTTTATAGTCAGAGCCTCACACTGCTCCCCACAGTGGGCTGCAAAGTCCACATCTGTAGGGACATCTGCATTCACTGCAAGACAATGATAATTCTAAGCATTTGACAATGATAAGACAATGTTACTCTTCTGTAATCTCTTGTGGAGATTGTTGTTGGGTGCTGATATTTTTAGGTATCTTAGTTACTTCAAGTGATAGTTGTACTGTAATGGATCTTAATATAAATGTAAAATAAGGAAATACAAGTATAAATACCCAAAATGGCTTTTCCTTGTGCATCAAGGGTGATATCTCCAGAAGTAACTTGTTTTAGGTTCTCCAGTGCCTGCTGGTTAACCCTCTCATTGTGGTGATGCAAGATGTTTCGCATAAGAAAGATGTGGCTTGCTGGGGAGAGAGAGTTCATGAAATAGTTGTTCTTTCACATGCCAGAAAACAGCTACTCTGCATGGTGGATAAGAGTTGATCCACCCACATAGTTCAGGCACAAGTCCAATTACTCTCAGAGCATCCTTTTCATCTTTTGTGTTGTACTGATGAAAAGTGTCATACAGAGCATAGTGTTCTGCACAACCAGTTGCAGGATGACCATTAAGATCAGGTGGGTCTTTTTTAAAGTGCAACCATGGCAAATTCCTTTTCAGTTCCCCTTTCTTGGCAGATGATATATTCTCTGGGGTAACTGCAGCCACTCTTCCTTCATATCGACTAAAGGGCAGTCTCTCTGGTTCCCGTAGGTTTGTATGAGTTACTAATCCTCGTGCAAAATCATAGATGACAATGTTTGGGAAATGTTTGAATGACAGCAACATATCCGCGAAATCACGTGGGCTTTCAGCTCTTATGTCGAATTTCACAGAGTTTACAATCCCACAAGGACACATTATCACTGCCCAGCCACCTTGAAATAGAAATGCACATAATTAGCATGGTCATTAACCTAGTTGTCTTCAGGTACAGGTTGACAACAATTTAAAAAATTCTTGTCTCATTGCATAAATGATGCACTACATATTTATAGGACACTTACCAGATGCTCCCGTTTTCAAACACTTTGTCATAAGTGCTCCTCGTTTTCATCTCCCTCAAACGGAGGAGAAGATCCATTCTGGAGCCCTTTGAATCAACACCACATTCTTTTACAAGTTTCCTCAAGACATCAACCTGTGTAAACGGCAGATGCAACAACAGCAATTAATTAAAAAGCAGGGTACATTACCATAATCTTCCTTGTTTTTTGGCATTTAGTTAATAGCTAAACCTGGAAGCTGTTTCAAAAACATCTAGCACTGTAGACATTCAGTGCAACAACATAATGAATGCCTGTGAATAAATAATTTCACTTTGCCTTTGCAGATAATAAAGGGAGAGTAATGGTATGCGTATTTGGTGTGCTGTCCAGGGAGAGGGCTCCAAGCTCTGCAATTATTTCCAAACCTGGAGCACTCTCCCCTGTCCGGCGGGAGGGCTTGAGCTCAGTACCTGCCCGAACACAGAGCGCTTCCTCCCCAGAAAAGGGTCTATGGTGAGGGTACGGGGTGGTGGTGGGCTGCTGAAAGACTGGAGAGAACGAAGGGTAGGGCTGCTTGATTATTTATGGAGGTTCTCTCTGTGCTGGTTGGGCAGACAGTGAGATTACTGATGATGAACCAGACGTGTTGATTATCTGCACGTGCTCCTCCCAAAATTTGTTAATAAAACATCACTTATCGCTCAAATCCATTGTTATCACATTAAGACACAATGTTAAAATTCACCTTTAAGTTCATTAGTTCACTTGACAGCCGGTCTTCTGTAATGTCAATTTCTGCCTGCTCTGAAACAGACTTCTTGGCTGTGAGTTTGGCATACTCTGTGTTGAGTACTTTACTGCTGGCTCTGGTAAGAGGCCCAATCCACGGTGCCCATTTTACATAGGAAGGTGAAACTTTAAATGGATTCTCACGGTTACCTTTATAGTTGGAAAAAAAACTTTCTTAAATGTTATTGCATTTAACACAGTTTATGGCTGTTATAATGCTATACAATATCAACTATGGCACTAGAAAAGCGTGCACATACATAATTGAAGGTATTGTAAATGGAGAGAAAATTTTAATAAATATGGATGCAGAACACTTACAACACCATTCACAGCTATAACTTACTCTGTAAAAAGCCTCTGCAAATAATTTCTTGGTCAACAGATTGCCAGAATTTTTCAATATCAACATGACCTTCAAACTCTGGCGGGGAACTCTCAAAATCAGTGTTATTTGACACTAGTCATGTTGAGGGACAGAGACCACTACTGACCTGGCATGCTAAAAACTCCCTTCTTGTGTAAGTCCATTATCACAAGAGGTGGATGGATGCCACAGTGGACACATGAAAAGTTGTAATCATATCCTGTCAGTGCCTCAAAGTGAAAATAACCATGAAATAACCATCTTTTAAAAATAATGTTTTTAAAAAACATGCAAGTCATGTGTTTAATAAAGTAGGATTTGTGCATTAAAGTTGCATGAATGCATAAGTGAAGATTACCTGTACAGACTGTCTCAAAAATAAGCAAAGATGCAGTGTTAATATTGTATGGTCATTAAAATTGTGCAGCCCTTCTGCCCATTCCTGCCCATCCCACACCTTTTACAGTATGTGGTCACATCTGTAAGAAAGGAAAATAATACTGTATTAGTCATGGGATCACTCTCAAGTTTTAAGTTTAATTTACAGTTTAACAACATTAATTTACAGTATGGCCAGTACTAAAAACAAACCTGATATATTAAAACTTTAATTAGACTAAGCCAAGAAAGTATTAAGAAACAATAATGTGTGCCTAAATTATACACACCTTCCAATATGCCAGTGAATGTGACAATCTTGGCTTTCTGTGTAATTAAGATAGGTTCTGAAAGAGGGGTCTTTCCTGGGCATACGGTGCAAAAGGTCTCAAGTGGAATGAGGTGCTTGGGGAGTGTCTCCATGTTCTGTGGTGAACAAACATCTTTTGGCAGAACAGCTGGCAATTTCTTGTTGTTCAGCAAGTAAAGGACAATTGCTGTCAATGCATTCCCTTCAGGTGGATAAAGAATACATCCCTCAGTAGTGTCCACATCTTGACGACTAGATTCTGCAAAGGTTTCAAACACATGGGCAGTGCCAAGCATTTATTTTTTTTGTCAAGACAAACAATCACTCTCCCCTACCGAGAATAATATGAGGTGCATGTTTCCAGGACTGACACACATATTTTTGATGTTCCATTGCCTAATGAGACCTCTTTACTCAGTGGGCTGTTCTCAGACTCTGCTTTCAGCTTTCTAGAAATACAAATTTTCTTTGTGTTTTCAGAAATCCACTTTTTCCTCACCATATCTACTAGAACTTCTTCCTTAAGTGTGATGTCTGGTTCGGCTGATACAGGACAGTAAGTTAATGACTTTACATGGATGCATTGAAACCCCATCAAGCCACTTCTTTTAGAAAATTCTGAAGCTCTCCTGCATTGATCTAGCTCACAGCTCACATGATGGTTGTTTCCCCAGGTGCATTTCTGTACATGTATGGGGTTTACAAATCCTGAAAAAGATCTTCTAACAGCAAAAATGCCCTTATTACGATCCATGCATTGGGATAGAAGATGGTGATATGCTGTTATATCTGTATTTGATGATGAGTGATGTCTTTAAATGTGTGTCTTGATGTTTTTCTTGTTCACAATCAAATAACAAAATGTGCATGTGGTTCTTTTGGGCCTTGACTTGAGTATTTTTGGGTTACAGGTGGTTTGGTGCAGGTGTACTGTTAGTAATCACTGTTGGATAGGATGTTGTACTGCAAGTTGTCAAGGACTGGACACTGGAGGCACACACGCTGGATGGTGCACACAGGCCGGACGGCTCACACACGCTGGATGGCGCACACAGGCTTGGACGGCTCACACACGCTGGATGGCGCACACAGGCCGGACGGCTCACACACGCTGGACGGCGCACACAGGCTAGACGCCGCACACAGGCTGGACGGCGCACACATGCTGGACGGCGCACACACGCTGGACGGCGCACACAGGCTGGACGCCGCACATGGCTTTTACGGCATCCACTTCGGCATCTGTACATTTTATACCCTACAAAGAAAGACACTGGTTTACAAAATACTCACTTTATTTTTATGGCAATGTTCAAAAATAAAACTACACAACTACAGCTAGAGATCATTAGAATAAAATGCTTTGTACAGTTAACAAGATTTGCAAAGCTCATTTAAACTGACAAATACCTCCATGTTTAATAGCCGTCTTTTCGTGGGTTTGTATATGTGCCACAAGATTCGCAAATTCGTCCACTTTGCTGCAGACTTGCATTTGTAATTTCTGCCTTCCGAAATTTGATTTTTTAAGACACTTTCTCTACAAACTGTTGGATGAAGCTGAAAGAAAAATAATCATTCTATTTTTACACACAATGAAAAATAAATACTTTACAACACTTTCCAAAAGAGTCATGTTCTCCAAAGATGTAATATAACCCCATAATTAAAAAAATACTTTATTTAGGCTTAAGTGCACCTGTTAAGAGTAATACAACTTGATTCGGGGACTATACAGTTTTCATTGCAGGTGATTTCATCAGTGACGTACAACATTTCATCAAAAACACTCAAGAAATCCCAGTATCTACGTGACAGTATTACATTTAACTTTATTTACCTGCGTTTTAATAAAATGCTATTAGACCGAAAAAGTAAAATATTGCTCACTTAACTATTCTAAATGAGTAATGTTATGTTTTAATAGATTGTCGACTACACAAACAATGACAATGTGTGTTACTATTGCATGAAAATTACACTTAAATTTAAACTGTTATCTCGGTAACATTTTCTTACCGCTGTCTCTAAACGATCTTCCATCTTGCCGCGTCTCGTTTTCACATCTCGCGTAATCATGTGTAACACGTTACGCCCACTTCACGTTACGCCCCGTCTTGCAGTCTGCAGACAGACCCCACTCCTTTTAAGAGCCACCAAATCTTCTGAACGACACAATTTCCAACGACTTGCGCTATGTCACTTGATATGCCACAGTGACTTTCCTTCCTCGGGAGATGAGGAGGAAATAACGATTGTTATGATATCAGTTGCAAATACCATTTATAAACCATTAGGAAAGGCTGCTATGCCTTGGGTTCTTGCACTACAATACATTTCTTCTTTGGTTCCTGTTGTTGGACTTGGCATTTAATTCCTCAAGTCTGCGTGCTCATTGATTCAGGAAGGAAGACTCAAAATACATCTTTTTTAAAAAGGATTTATTCTAACAAGCCAAAATATATTAAAGAATACACTTGAAGAAAATATGCAGAGCTCTGGATTCAATCTGTCCCTATCATTTACACAATCAAAGGAGTTCCCCCATCGAGCAATACGACAGAAAGAACCCCGTCTGTCCCTTTCACATATTATTTATACAGTTGTACAGATGAGTTAAGTTTCAGGGCCGTCCTTCACTGGCAGCAGTCGTGATTTTGGTACTTTCTTCAAGGTCGGGCATACTCCCACCTGTTCCTGTTTTTTGCTTCCTGCACACAAATCTGGTATATGCACACACAACAAGAAGATACAACATCATCTCTATTTATGGTATACTTGAAACTTACGACTCCTCATTTGGTGACTTCCATCTGACTGTTCCGCAAAAATAATACATAAGCAAGCACAACACATAATAGAACAACCCATTATGAATATAATTTCCTTTAACGGTTATATCGGTCCTTCTCTCTCCTTGGTAAATTTCCACTGGCAAGCATTTCATACAAGCACACAAGACTATGAATATATAAGAGCAAATAGTGATTAATATTGTTTTACTGATTAATGTTATTATAATGATTAATATCAACACCAGAATATATGAGAGTAAATAATGGTAATTAAAGACACATGAATATATCAGAGTAGATAATGATTAATGTTGAACTCTGTAAAAGAAAGTTAAAGCATTTATGAATACAATTTCCCTTTACTGTCTGTCAGAGAACATCCCACCAACAGCAGCTAACATAACCAGTGGAGACTAAACCCTATTTGAGGTCAACATAATGCTCATTGTAAACACTAAAACATTTCTGACATCTTTTTGTCATGTTCCTCCAGCTATGAAATAAAAACACAGTGAGGAGTTCCCAGTGCAGAAAGGTTCCTATACTGTGCAACGTCAAGATCATTGTTTAGTTTCGTTTCTTTGAAAAACATTGTTTTGGAAATATTACACAGCGAAGCGACTTGCTAAAACTTGCAGAACGGCAGAATACGAGAAAACGTAAACGGGTGATACGCAGATAGCGCCGCCCTCGTACTTGTATGAGTGGGTTCTACTAGGTCCTGTAGGTGAGCTTAAAAGCTCAGTCCCGCTGACTATTGACATGTATCGTTTATCTGAATCATGTCTGGAAGAGGTAAAGGCGGTAAAGGACTCGGAAAAGGAGGCGCGAAGCGTCATCGCAAAGTACTGCGAGACAACATTCAAGGAATCACTAAACCAGCTATCCGTCGTCTCGCTCGCCGCGGTGGTGTGAAGCGCATTTCCGGTCTCATATATGAGGAAACTCGCGGAGTTCTGAAAGTATTTTTGGAAAACGTTATTCGCGATGCCGTCACCTACACCGAACACGCGAAGAGGAAGACTGTTACCGCTATGGACGTCGTGTACGCACTGAAGCGACAGGGACGCACTCTGTACGGCTTTGGAGGTTAAACGCGTTAACTACAGTAACTGAAACCCAACGGCTCTTTTAAGGGCCACCCACAGTTTCACTCAGAGAGCTCAAACTCCACGTGTTTTCTAATAAACTACCCCACCAGACTGATTATATTACATATGAAACGCACGCGTTTGGAAACTTGCCACGGTGAAGCTTTATTGAGGTGGTGTTCGTTTTCCTAATCGTTACATACTTCCGCTTATAGGTGCCAGTGATTTTGGTGTCGTTTACAAAACGCAATGAGACCAGAAAAAAGTTTTTGTAAATGTTACTCATTTGAGAGAATTTAGAGACTCGTTAACTGTGTGCTTATGTAACGCCACATTTTCAAGGCATTGCAAAAAATACTTATTCTTATATTGCTTATACAAGCGTTACTTGTTCTCTGCAAAAGTTTTTACTCGATATGACACTCTAATAATCTCGATTATGTTCGATAACAATATTTGCCGAGACGCTTTTTTTCTTTTTGTTGAGCATTACAAAATGTGTCCATAAAAGTGCGGGAAATGAATACAAAGGAAAGTGTGTCGCATGGGGGAGGGAACACGAGACTGTAGGTGAAACCACATTCATTGGCTCTCTTTCCGACGCGTCACACTTTCACCCGACCAGTAGAAGTCTTCGTCCAACAAAGACAGGCAATCAGAGCACTTGCCTCCGCTTGAGGAAAATTTGCATGGCAATGGTTATAAATATCTCTGCACGGGGACGAATTCACTGTTCAGTATCGTCTTTTAGTGTCTGAAAACAATGCCTGAACCAGCGAAGTCCGCGCCCAAGAAAGGCTCCAAGAAGGCCGTTACCAAGACCGCCGTAAAAGGAGGCAAGAAGCGCAAGAGAACCAGGAAGGAGAGCTACGCTATTTACGTCTACAAAGTGCTGAAACAAGTTCATCCCGATACCGGAATCTCTTCCAAGGCGATGGGCATCATGAACTCTTTCGTCAACGACATCTTCGAGCGCATCGCCGGTGAGGCGTCTCGTCTCGCTCACTACAACAAGCGCTCCACCATCACTTCCAGAGAGATCCAGACCGCCGTGCGTCTCCTGCTGCCCGGTGAATTGGCTAAACACGCTGTGTCTGAGGGCACGAAGGCCGTCACAAAGTACACCAGCTCCAAGTAAACACGTGATCATGCACCCCAAAGGCTCTTTTGAGAGCCACCCACCACTTCCATTAGAGAGCTTTTCTTATTGTGGCAGCTCTAATTAATCTTCTCTCAATGTCTCATGCTGGCTATTTATGGCGGTTCACGCATGTGCATTAGTGATGGGCGTTCCGGCTCTTTTTCGTGAGCCAGCTCGTTTGACTCGGCTCACTGAAAAGAGCCGGCTCCTTAAATAATAAATGTTTTAACTATGACTTTGACTATGATAGGTGTGAAAACCGTTCTAATTAAATGAAATCATACTCTCATGTAACTGACATGTAATTAGTGGTCATTCTTGATGTCCAGCAGTCAGTGGTAAGGCAAACTGCAGTAGCTTTTTTGACTCTTTCCTGCACTGAAGCCCGTGTGCTCTCATACAGTTGTGGAATAAGTGATTTTGAAACTACATTCCTGCTTGGAATTGTGTACATTGAATTTAGACTACTGCTGTAATTTCTAAAACCTCTGTCCTCCACGATTGAAAATGGCTGGAAATCGGTGGCAAACATTTTAGCCAATGCAATGTCAATTTGGCCTTGTTTTGTTACAGACATTGACTTTTGCATAAACTGGTCCATTATAGAAGACTGTGTTGTCGTGGGTCGCGGAGTAGGCCTAATTAACTGTGTAGTGATTCTGTGGGGATGGTGTTATTTAAAACACGCTCCAGCATCTCTACTAGTTATAGTGAAACTAAGACCGTGTTATTTAAAACACGGTTCAGTTTCAGATTATAATTACTTGTGGCTCAAATGGAAATACTTACAGATAAAGATGATTAACTATATGTATTTTGTAGCATTACCTGGTGCAATAAACGCGTTATTCTTCTGGCCTTGATTAACAACGGTCCATGCCCAATACAGTAATACATACAGAGCCGGTAACAGTATCGCACAGTTTAAGGGATGTGTTATGAGCATTAAGCAGAGACAATCATGAGTGAATACAAATGTATATTTATTAACTAAGCTACTGAGATATGATATGGATTAACTAACACAAACACATACACATTCACATTCATACAAGATAAAGCATAGAAAAATTAGAGTAAAGAGTAAAGAATGGCATATTAAATCAGCAGGACACAACCACCGGGTTTTTCTCTACAAAAAGTTCACCTTGGTAGCCAAGGGGCAGTTGCTTAAGCGCTGTTGAATCCTGGTGCGCGGAGAGAAAGCGAGAGAGTGTCCCGGTGGATTCGCGAAGTTTCGCGAGAAGTGTCGAAGTCTGCCGAAGTAAGATTGCCGGAAAAGCTGTCCTGAAGAAGGGCAGGTCCCACGAAGTTTTGGAGAGATTCCAAGTTTCTGAGCAAAGAGTTGTTCGATGCATTGTGGTCTTAAAGGCACAACGGTCACGCCCCGGTCAGGTCTTTTGACCAATGGCAAAAGGACGTGGTTGTGCGGGAGAAATCTCTTTGTCCTTCTCTGTGACAAATGATTTACACAGGTACGGTTTATGTCCTGTTTGCACCGAACACATAAACTTATTGTAAATTGAGTATGATGCACGCCATGACTATGTACTGTGCATCATTATTTAGGAAATAATTTGTGGATCATTTTGATACCACACACGAGAGAGAAGTGAAGTAAGAACAATAGTTATTCATTCATCTGTCATGACATAAAAGTTAAACTTCAATGACACTGAAATGCATGCAATAACTATGGCAGGGTATCACGTGATTATGGAGGAATACACACATAGATAGATAGATATATATATATATATATATAGATATAGATATAGATATATATAGATATATATATAGATATATATAGATATATATATATATATATAGATATATAGATATATAGATATATAGATATATATATATATAGATATATAGATATATATATATATAGATATATAGATATATATATATATATATATATATATATATATATATATATATAGATATATATATATATATATATATATATATATATAGATATATATATATATATAGATATATATATATATATATATATATAGATACAAATTGGGCAGTTTTGTCCCGGCTCATCCTAAAGAGTCTCTTTGAGGTGTTTGGAATGTACTTCTCTAGTCCTCTCTGCAAATCTCCAGGGGCCTGGAGAATCTCAGGGAGTTGAGCTGGGGGTTACCCTCTCTGGGAAGGCCAGAGAGGTACCATAACTGTCCTCCTGAGTTAAGTATCAACCGGCAGGTCATCACTTAACCCAGACTTTCTGGAGCCAAAAGGGGTTCTGGTGTTGACTTCCCCCGTAGGAATTTGTTGTTGGTTGTAACTTTATGATCCCTTAAAGAAATCCAACATTTGGCCCGGC
Source organism: Beaufortia kweichowensis (assembly GCA_019155185.1). Classification (NCBI taxonomy): domain Eukaryota; kingdom Metazoa; phylum Chordata; class Actinopteri; order Cypriniformes; family Gastromyzontidae; genus Beaufortia; species Beaufortia kweichowensis. The sequence continues at coordinate 12,510,894 of CM032818.1, read as the reverse complement.
CAAGTCTCTACAACTGAGTGGATACATCTCCAACTGCGGAGGTGCTGGCTCCAGTCGCAGTGGCGTATCCAGGACATTTTTACTGGGGTGGCCAAGATGGGACACAAAGCTAGAGTGGGGTGGCCATACACTTTAAAAACAGATGTGTTAAAAATAACACAAGATGTGTCTTTGTGTTAATCTTTGTGTTAATTTAAAAACAACACATTTTGTGTTACTTTTTACTCAACATGTGTTGTCCCTTTTACGTATTTAACGCAAAATGACACACAATGTATTAAACAGCATAACACAAAAATGTGTTAAAAAATAAAATTCTGTCTCTTTTTTTAGAGTGTATATACTATAAAGAAATGTTATGTAAAACTTCAAACTCTCATGAACAATAGAGGGTTTTAGTAATAGTAACAAAGTGCAATAACATATAGACACATTTATAGGATCTACAAAGGTTTATTTTTACGTAACTACCACTTTACCACTCACTTTTAATAACACAATTAACACATGTTGCATCTCAAGCATTTGTGGCATTTGAATGCAATTTGCTCTGCCTCTGCCTATTTAAACGTCTAAAAATATGTGAACTGTGAAGATGAGCTAATTGATACAAACAAAAAGTCCTTTATCTCCAAAGAGAAAAAAAATCTTTAAACAGCCCTTTAATCACAGAGCAAATAAATAAGTCAAAGCTTGTTCTTGTGTTATAGTTACTTAAATCTAGACTGTCACACTATATTTCACACAATGGTTGGCCAAAAATATAACATTAGATCTACTGAACACACACATCTGCAAAAAACACCCTCAGTCTTCAGTCCAGAAATTAGCTTTTTATATTTCATGGCGCAATTGCGCCGGCGGTATTCTAACGTTCAATGCTTAACTTAGTTTGCAGGCTGCTAAGCTAGCTAGTGCAGTGTAGTTTGACTTTTAGCTGCTACTTAGTACTAGATAAAGTTTTCCTACACATTCAGAGGGAACTACGATATAACTAAACATTAAATTACCATACATCTCAATCGACTGATTCCAGCGTTTTTGTCGTTGTAACTCACAACTGTGTGACCGTCCTCCTGTTTGTTTCATGGACCAGCATCAGCAGGTGCAGCGCATGTGCTCATCTCATGGGTCACCTGACCTGCATGGCCAAACGTCCGCTGGGCAGAGATCAGCTCTCACAGTCTCAGTACGACCATTACTGTGTTAGTTAAAAATCAGTGTTAGTGTTAGTGTTAGTGATCAGTTGATCAGCTGTCATCATTGATTGACAGCATTTCTCGTTTCTTGTGTTGACGAACTTGACCAACTACCTTTTAGATCTGGGGTGGCCAATGAGCTTTCAAGGGTGGCCCTGGCCACCCCCCAGAATCGCCACTGTGCAGTCGCTCCACCATCATCACTAGCAGGACCGCTAGTTTGTCGAAGCTCCGCTAGCTTCACAGTTGGGTGCACAGTTCGCATATGCCGGTGTAAGTTGTGCGTAGAACCGGCTTTAAATGAACTGAAATAAACATGAATGTAATAAAATGTAGATATTATTATCACAGTAAAAACGTGTTGTAATGACTTGATGAATGTAGTAAATCCGACTTTCCATAGTTTAACCCCGAGGATTTCAGTTTCAGCTAAGAGAAAATATATTAATTATGAATCCATGTGTTTCCTTCAGTGTCCATGTTTGATGTGTGTGCGCGCACTCTAGCGTTGCAGTCTTGACTGACAAGAGTTTAGAGCTTCATTTATTTTATTTCTTTACTTTATAATTATAACTATATTTTCGGAACAAGATGTTTGTGGGTGTAACCAAGAAGCTTAGAGCTTTAATGTTCAATATATGCTTTAAATCCTCTACATTGTGTTAAAGTCAGTTGTTATTTATATCATTTATTTAATTATATCTAAATGTCTGATGATGAGGAAGAATGCGGTTTTATTAGAAACTGGATACTGTGTTAGGCAGTTTGAATCGATATACTCCAGTAATGAGAAAAATACATTATTAATAGAAGAATTAAATCGAATATATTGATTGAATCCTCTACACTCTAAAAATGGCTGGGTTAAAAACAACCCAATTGACAACCCAGCGCTGGGTAAATATTGGACAGTACACATGCTGGGTTAAAGTAACCCAACACACTGGGTTACACATTTTAACCCAGCATGCTGGGTTATTGAAATTAACCCAAAATGTTGTCATTTTAACTATTCATGCGTTTAATTCTGGGTTATTCTAGCTGGGTTATTCTTAATTTCTGCTGTGCTTTATTGTAAATCAAGACAATTGACATTCATTTAAAGAACTTTTATTTTACTGTAAAACTAATTGTTAACAATATTTATAGATTTGTTTAAATAAAAGAAATAAAATACATTCTCCACAATATGTAGCAACAAAATATAGATATTATCAAACATTAGCAGTATAGATCATTCATGAATTAGTCAAATTTGAATCAGTAAAAACATTAATGTGTAAATGTGTAAACTTTCACTGTATTTAAATGAAACGAATACAGATATAAACAAAAACATCAAGGAAAAAAATGCAAGTTAAATAATTCCTCAGCAAGCAAAGAGCACCGAAGAAATCGAATAGCAGATGATTCATTCCCCTCCATCTGAAAAACAACAGCCTGGAGAAATTCCCAGGTAGAAGCACATTGCCTGGGAAAGTTAACATCAAACACATAAAATGCTTTGAAACATACATCAACTGCTGAAAGCAGCGTGGTTTGTTCCAGAGCTTGTCCATTCAAAATGACAAAACCATGAGATATATGCCGGATGTTTCCCATTGCGAGGACAAAAGGAAAGGGCTTCGTTAATTCTGTCCGGTGAAGAAATTCCACCACATTTGTTCCAATTTATAAAGAAGAAAAACACATGATAAAATATCAATACTCAGATACATTTAGCACTGTGTCCTGACATCAGGTGTATATATGCAATTTTAAATAAAAAAAATATTTAATCTTTTGCTTCTAAATAACTCTTTTGCTTTTGCTTAATTTTTTATTTTAATTCTTTACTTATTAATATCTTAATTGTTAATTTATTTACTTGTTTTTAATAATTTGTTATTCAATAAAATTGTGTAAATCTCTTTACATTGTGTCCATAAAATGAAGATATGGCTCTAAGCAACATTGTTAACTGCATTAACGTGGTGTGAGTGATGTGCGTGTCTACAGTGTGATGCCACACAGTGTGCTGCAATAAAGGTCACAGGTTTGATTCCAAGAGCATACACTGTTGATTAAATTTGATTAAACCTTCAATGCACTCTAAGTCATTTGGATACACGTGTCTGCCGTAAATGTAAAGTGTGCATGATATAGTATGATATATTATAATTAAACAATAATTAAACTAACGGAACTACATTTAGTATATATAATACTAAATAATAGTATTATAATTGAAGTACTTGAATAATATAATTGAATAATAATTGAAGAATCGGATGTTGTAAGGATGATAGGCCAGTTGAATTACTGAAGAAAATGCAGGTCCATCAGAGTCCATTTTACCACAAAGTTTGCAAATTGCTTGTGTTATGTCCTCAAATGTGTCTTAATGACCTTCATTTGTGAACCAAATCATAAATATTAAAGTTTAGATTTGAAATAGGAGTTACTTAAATTTTTACTTACCGGCTGAAGTTCAATAAAGGCCTTGCTAGCCTCGTCAATGGATGGACGGAAGATCTTTTGACCAACTCGGTACACTGTGTTAGGAAGAAGAAGGGGAAGGACCAAAAGGGCAACATCTCCCCTCATTTCTGCAGAAAACAGACATACAGAAACAAGACCAGCTACTAAATGCATGCATTAAATATATAAAACATAATACATCACCTTGTGGAATATCTTCCAAAGGCTGATTGAACTTTCCTTCTTTTACTGCAAGCCTTAATATCCTGGCAGCAAAGAAACCCCATGATTCAAACATCTTCATCCCAGTTTCTCCATGAACCTGATCAAAGTCTTGGGAAATCTAAATGGGAGTAGGGTGTTTTAGATAAGCTGTATTTATATGAAAAAACAGAGTAATGAAGTAGTATAACATCCACCAAACTCATACCATGCCAGGTGTGTTCAAGAGATGCGGGAACTCTCTGACAACCTCTGCAATGCTCTTTGTCCCATTCTGTCGGATCCACTTAGCCCTGTATAATGCAGTCTATTATAATATATTATCTAGTATAATGCCTTCATTTTCTCTACCACCTGGTTAAGTGGTGCATGGTTATTTTTCAGCCAGTTCACAAGGCTTTGGGCTCTCTCCGTTTGTATAGTAGGTTCTGTTTTTTAAACAAGCAGTGTAACATTAAGAAAGTGTAACACAAGCTGTTGTTAATATTTTAGCATATCTTTGATTCAGTCAAAGGCAGCAGGGGTTATATAACAGAAACAGGATGCTCATTTGCTATAGAAAGTTTATTAATTGTATTTACATTACTGTAAAATCCATGCAGCTTCTTTAATAAACCATTTAAATTAAAAATACTTTGCCTTTGCTTTCTTGTTTTAGTCACTTAATTAAGTGAAAAACAGATAAATGCTTGTTATGAACAAACTGTGAGTCAATTTCAATAAATGCCTCTGATATCTGAGGCTTTTTTTCACTGTGTACAGTACCTGATACTGTAAGCACCACCATGGTTAAGATTTCAAGCGTACCATACCATCATTACTAATTTCATTGGATTTGCAACACAAGAAGCAGAATGTCAGCCAATAAAATCTGAGATTTCAGAGATGCAAACTAATTTGCATATGTCAATGTGCACAAGAGAGTAACTTTTTTCCCACTTAAGTCACTGATCCCACCCATCTTGAAGCAGTGCTAAACTGCAGTGGGCCGAAGTGGAGCGAGCTGTACCGAGATGGGTCTTACCGAACCTGACCGTATCATGCAGTGGAAAAGTGCCATAACATTCCATGTGGCTGTTTGCACAGACCATCTCCGTATATTTAGTGAATATGTAAATTAAGTTTCAGATGGAAATCATCTGAAAAATTGGCTAGTATGGAAGATAGTATTTATAACTGGTCTAGTTTTTCAAGACTCACCAGGAATTAATGGCCTTCACATAACATTAAATATATTATAACTGTAAAAGTACAAATACATAAATATTATTGTGTTCTTACGTAGCCATCGCCTTTGGTATCCTTAAGACAGGGAAACTCTTCTATTAAACCAACAGCCATTGCTTTCTTTGTGTCAGAAGTTGGCCTGGTCCATAAATATAAAATCAATAATTCAAAGATTTTTTAATTTTCATGATAAGATTTTGGAATAAAACACTCACGTTTCACCAAACTTTTCAATTAAATAGGAAACCAGGATTCGCACCAATGCACGTCTCTGTTTTATTGTAATGGTTTTTTCGTCTCCAAGCTCCCTCCAATCGCTCTTCCCTCACTGGAGGTTAAGAGAATCTCTTTGATATGCTGCACACATAAAAAAAAATACAAATGTATATTAGCAAATAAAGTTTCTCATGACAGACTATTTCTTAACTATTTAAAAATTATTTAAATTATAATAAATAATGAATAAACAAATTACAAATATAGGTATATTTGAATAAATGCCAGTGGTTTGATTGCCGGCACTTGTGCAACATCCGCTGGAACATTAATTACTTCTGTACTGGTTACATCAACAGCTGTAGGAGTGGCATTTCCAACCTGCTGACAAGACAGGAAAATGCAGCATTAAAATATTCTGAATGGTTTAAATGTTGAACAGCTATTCATAAAAGTTCTGCAAAGATCATATTTTATTTTATTTAAAACCCAAATATGTTTTCTTGCATTGTAAGAAACCATAAACAAGAGCATATTAGAGCTTACTCACATGACTGTAGGTTAAACGTTGAATATCACAAAATAAACTGCAATCTTCTATTGTGTGTTGAACATAGGGGCATGTTTGTGTTTGTGCATTAAGAACATTTAAAACACTCTGTATCGTAAAGAAATGTACAAGTTTTCATCAGTTTCTTTAAATGAATACATTGCATGGAGGGGATGGTAGTCCAAAAAATTGTCGACATCTATTGCTTAAACATGGTCAGTAGGTTGTGATGCTCTATGATGCTCTTGGATTATGTATGCTAGAAAGATTGTGGCTCCTGGTGTATTAGACGGAGAAAAGATGAACTCCATGCACTGTAAAAGCAGCAGCAGAAGATCCCAGTACTTGATGCCAAGTGGAATAAGATCACTAATCATTAACGGCAGCAATCTTAACAAGCATTATCAGTCACATGAAAGAAGTGCAAGCTTTTTTTTTTACATTTTAATATTTCAAACAAAACATTTTTAATACATTTTAATACCGACTTTACTGGTGGTTCCATGGACATTATTTTCTTTATTTTTTGTTGCTTTACCTTACTAAATAAATAAAGTGTTACTTTGAGCTTATTACACTTACAACATCTGGGTTATATATATATATCAGCATTTCACCGTCGACCAAAGCCACTATGCCTGCAACGTTTAGCCAAAGAAACGTAACGGCTAATGCTAACGACCTGGCTTCAGCGGAACGCAGAAAATGAGTCCAGATGCTAGTTTTTAATGGATGTTAAAGGTGCCATAGAATGGAAAACTGGATTTACCTAGGTATAGATGAATAATAAGAGGTCTGTACATGGAAATGACATATCGTGAGTCTCAAACTCTATTGTTTCTGCAGGTAACGTCACTTCGAAGAAACTAATCTCTCTGTCGTCCACTCCGGTAGCGATATGTTGTGCTGTAAAACAGCCAATCAGAGCAGAGCTCAGCATTATTATTCATAACCCTTCCAAATAAGGTAATAACAGACCTTTTCATTCTAGGGACAAATCCTAGTGTTGTAAATGGACATGTAAAACTGGATCATCTGGATAATTTTTGCACTTAATAAAACCACATACCTTCTATGTAGATATCAGAGAACAATTTAACATATTGTATCAGTGCATTCTATGTCACCTTAAGGGTTTTGTTTGCCGTTACGGGTTCTCCAGTTGGAAGTATTACAGACTCTTCCATATAACAAGAATAACTGTTATCTCTGACTCGACTCTGTTGTGAACGCGTGTTCAGTGATTACAGTTTGATACAGATGACTTTGGGCCTATTTTAATAAGTGAATATTTCATATTTATATCTGACTCAATAAAGATGTAAATGTTCATAACTTGTGGTCTAACGTTTATGTTACGTGAGGGTGAGTTGATCATTGTAGTCAGTTTAAGAGTATATAATAAACACAAACTTACCTGTAAACTTGGTTTGAAAGACTGGGTGACTGCCACTTGATGAGTTTTTCCCTTACAAAAGCATCCATTTGATTTACTGACTAGACAAAAAATTACATTATGAATTACACCACTTAATACATTAAGAAGCCACACATGGAGCAATTCAAACAGACTACCGCACTCGTCTTTCTTAATCATACACACAAACCTTGAAATGTTTGGTTTAAAACGGAGGGAGCAATATAAGTGACTGGACACCGAGAGAAGCCTTCCTGAACTGGAAATGCTGGACCGCGCTCGCGGGGCACTCACCGGTTTGACTCACTTTAAGTTAAATTCTCACTAAAATTCATAGACTTGGCTTACATGTGATGGGGTTAACTAAAATTGTATGCGCATCTTAACAGGACTATGCGAGTCAATTTGTGTAATGGCGATCTGAGGTAACAGTTGCTTGTCGTCTAAATGACATCAATAATGTTAGTTAAGACACTGTTGCTGTTACGGGATGCGGTGTACCTTGAGGACACAGGAAACACAGGAATAATCTTTACTTTCAAACAGGAATAGAGCACACGATACACAACTAACATAACTTCATCACCAGACAAAGACAAGGGAGAAATGCAGGGTATATATACACAAGTCCTTGATGACGGTGAGCAGGTGCAGGTGATCACAGAAGACGAGTGAGTGGGAACAGGTGAGAGGAGTGCAAGGGATTATGGGAAATGGAGTCCGGGAGAACACATGGGGCTGTGACAGTACCCCCCTCCCGGAAGGTGCGTCCTCGCGCCGCAGAAGGACCAACAGAGGAGGGAGGGTGGGAGTCCTGGAGGAGGATAAGGTGGTGAGGACGAGGGCAGTGAGATAAAGTCCATCCGGCCAGGGTGGCGATGATGGTGGGAGGAGCCACGGAAGAGGGAGTGACGAATCCGGGGACCCGACCGCCAGAACCGACACCGGGGACGTGGGATCCCCAGGCGGAGATGGAAAGCCGCAGAGCCAGGGCGACTTGAAAGACCCGGAGGGCCGAGGCGGAACCGACAGCTCTGCCGACCGAGATGGAGCAGTGGATCCGGCAGAGCGCGGCGACAGTGGAGGGACCGAGGACGAAGGAGGAGCCGGAGGGAGGGGGGAGCCTGACCGAGCCTGTGGGACGCACCGCCGAGCCGAAGGTGGAGAAGGGGAGGCCAAGGGAGAGGGAAGGTCGACTCCCGACCAAGGCGAGGCCGGAGAGACGAGGGAGCCCAGTGGAGGTAGTGCGAGGGCGGGGCACAGTGGAGGCGAGGGAGGTAAGGGCAGAGGTGGAGCTGTAGGGTCGGAGGGCTGGAGAGGAGTCTGGGTCTCGGAGGCAGGAGGCGGAGCAAGGGGAGCTGCACTCCATGTAGGCGCCAGGGCCCGGAAGGCCCGAGGCGAGCCCCAGTGCCTAGGTGGCGTGGCATGGAGGCGTGCAGAGGGACTGAGGGGACCTGGGGAAGACAGGGGAGCCGGCCAGGTAGGACACAGAGGAGGCGGGAGGCTGGGCGGGAGCTTGAAGGCCCTGTCAGGCGGCTCGGGGTCAGGCGGCTCGGGGTCAGGAACCTCAGGGGCGGAGTCAGGAACCTCAGGGGTGGAGCCAGGAATCTCAGGGGGCGGAGCCAGGAACCTCAGGGGCGGAGCCCTTGGCCAGGTGGGGGAAGGGATGACAGCCACAGCATAGCAGCACCCACTCCACATACTCCCTGACACTCCCTTGCGGACCCCTCCCAGGCAGCTTATCCTGGACGGCAGCCCAGGCTGAGCTCAAAACAGCCGTAGGTAGAGGTCCGGGAGGTCCGACATCTCACAGAGAGCCAGGAAGTACAAGGAGTGGGCTAGCAAGGGCCTCTCCCCCTGACTCTGGCGGAGGCGATCGTCCACCGAGGGGAACATCTTCCTCTTCTTTTGTTGTTTGGGTCTCGTGTTCTGTTACCGGTGCAGTGTACCTTGAAGACAGGAAACTCGGAGACAGGAATACACAAGGAATAATCTTTACTCTGAGACAGGAACAGAACTACATGATACACTCTTAACATAACATTAACATGAGACCAAGACAAGGGAGAAATGCAGGGTATATATACACAAGTCCTTGATGACGGTGAGCAGGTGCAGGTGATCACAGAAGACGAGTGAGTGGGAACAGGTGAGAGGAGTGCAAGGGATTATGGGAAATGGAGTCCGGGAGAACACATGGGGCTGTGACAGTTGCCTTGCAAAATGTTACGAATTCTGCTAATTTCAATAAATATTCACTTAAAACGTGAAAAATGTACCATTCCAATTGCTACAACCAGTGACTTTGCCCCTTTGTTCTTTATAGAAATAAACGTTGCGTAGTGCATTCAAACGTCTTTAGGGCGGGAAGCGCGTCAGCCTCTTCAAACAACACAGCGGTGGGAAGAAACAAGCCAGCGGGTTTAACCCAACACCTGGAAAACTAAAACTACCCAGAAAGTGTTTAACATTTGGAAAAATAACCCAACAAAACCACCCAACGGACTTAACCCAGCGTTATGGGTTAGAAAATAACCCAGCCATTTTTAGAGTTAATATGAGAACGTGTACAAAACAGTAACCGATACAACTCGAAACGAAATTCGGATAATCCCCTGTTTATAAATGCCGTAACGACGTGATAGAAGCATTCACTTGATATTTCCGTGCTGTGTTATTGCAAGACAGGTGTGATTCGTTACTCTACACTTTGTACAGTTGAGTACACGTGTTATCGCGCCATCATCGCCATTGCTTCTTGCTTCCGACTTTGTATGGTCTCCATTGGCAGATTTTAAAATATTGCCATGGTAAGTTAGTAACCTTCTCAACAAAGTTGTTACTATCAAGCAAGCTCTATCTTTATGTTATAAAGGGAGTACAAAGAAAACAAAGAGAGAGACAGAAATGGAAAGAACATTTGAAGAAGGAAGTTGCGAAAGGGACAGTTTCTCTCTCAGCATGGATAAAAAAGGTGATCTAATCGGAGGTTGCAAAAAGGCATTCATCATATTCATTTTATACTTTTATTTTCATTTGAACAAATTTAAACCATTCTTATTTTTGGTACAATTTTACATTTACATTTAAATAATGTTATAAGAAACTTAAAAATGTACTTTTGCATATACATACTGTTTACAAATAAGAGGAAAAAACATAAAAAAGTAATTTTCTTCTACATGAGAGACCTCATCATATTTCTTCAATAATCAAGTAATTATTTTATTATTAATGATTCTTAACCCATTTGTGGCCACAGTTTCCTGAATGGTTTCATGCATATAGTCTTTTTAATTGTGTCCTATGTAAAAAAGTTATGTATTTATTTTTCCCCGATTTTTTTGTTGTAGTTGAAAATCATATTTAAAAGTGTGGCAACTATAGTGGCAGGGGGGCAAATATGTTGTATGCACCACTTCAATGTCAAATTTGAATAGGAGAACATTTGGCATCTTACTCAAATAACTGCTTTCAACAGATTAATCTTTATTTATAAAACATTTATTACATATAAAAGTTGAAGAACATTTGATGCAAACCCAAAAAGCAGCATCTAGCTTATAATGTCTTCAATATAAAAACACAACAAATCCATTTGGCTTTAACTGGTGGAACAGTGCAGAATAAATTGCAGCCATTAAGTTGCCCCAACAGGGCACTGTGTATCAAAAATGTAAATGAAAATAAAAATAAATAGAATGAAGAAAAAATAACATCTATAAAAAACAAATAACAAAATAACAGTGCAAACAGACAATTTCTTTCAAAAGACATTCGGAATGGGAAGTTATGTCATACATGTCCTCCCCACTCCCATCTTTTATCCCTTTTCTCCTCCTGCGCCTCTCTATTATGGGTGGAGTCAGGGCCGTAGCTAGAGGATTCGGGGCCCCCTGAAAAAATATTGATGTGGGCCCCCACAGAATACAATATTTTGTATTCTTACAAAATAACAATCAGATAACAAATAAATGTAAATAAAGGTTTTTACTGTAGTCTACATCTGCAGGACATTACAGTAAGTTTAGTCTCATTGATAGTCTATTTACATGTAACAAAATATGGTAATGTTGTTGTAAACCCTTTATTTAAAAAGTTAAATGTTTATATAAATATTACTGTTACGTCTATGGGGGGGGGTGTGTTGGTGTTGTTTTGTTCCTCCTCTCTTTCTCTCCACTGTCCCTCCTTAGATCCATTCTGTTGTCCTGTTGGTCCACCGAGATGTCAATCATCCGTCCTTCAAAAGGTGACGTCATTCTTCCTCTGCCAATCATCGCCATTCCCCTGTTTTAAAGAAGACGCCAAGTCAACGGGCACCAGTCACTTTTCGGCTTAAACCTTATTCTGTAGTGAACCTTAATCACATCTGTTTATCCTTCAAGTATTGTGTGTTCTATTTGTTATATGTGCGCTACCAGTCTGTCACCACTCTTTTCTTGTTTGATTATTGTTGTATTACATTATGTTCGTCCGTTATGTGGTGGTGTTCTGTTCTCTCTCTGGATACCGGGGAGAAGCGGACAGGTAAGATTGTCGCGCGACATACATTGTGCTCACGTAGTAAATAACTACTCTGTATTAGACACACTAGTTTAGGAGTGGGTGCCACTTTGTACGTTATGTGTTTGTGTGTTTGGATTAGCTAGGGTAGTTTAGATACTTTCTGTTTATTCTTTTATTTTATTAGATAGCTTAGAGGGTTTAAACGGTAGTTAGCTGTGTTTTCTTTTGCTCTGTTCTTTCCTTTAGCCCCACTCACGTCCCTTTTCCCTTGGTTAAGAGTTTGTTCGTTTTATGTAAATATTGTAAATAGTCCCAATATTATCCTTTCTTTATTATTATTATTAGTTTGTTTACCACTTCCATTCACTAAATTTTGTCATTTAATAAATCACTTGACTGATATGTTTGGCTTCCGTGTCCTTGAAAATACACAAACACCCCTGGGAATTTATTCATTTATTTCTATTTTTAAGTGTTACACCTCTTAATACCCCTAAACCACATCTGGGTTTGTAACATTTAATGGGGGCTCGTCCGGGATACAAATTAACAAGTTCCTGGCTATATTTACTGAATTTACTCCCTTGGGTGTACGTGTGTTGTGGCGGCCGGCTTTACACGCGCACTGCTTAGGCCTGGGCTGGCCTCCAGTTTATTTACGAGGCCTTGTGAGGTGACAATTTTGGTGTTGTAAACAGACATCATGGCTTTACTTAACTTACAGGATTTTGTTCATAATCCGACAATCGAACAGATAGAATTATGTAGAAAAAAAGAGCTGGTTCAAATAGCAGAACACTTTCAGATTCCTTTGGGCAAACAAATGCTTAAGAAAGAAATAAAGTGTACAATTATACAACGATTGGTTGAGAATAAAATTCTGTCTTTGACCGCTGCTTTGGATGGTGAGACTGGTGGAGTTTCTGATTTTGCTGACTCTAGTATCGGGCTTTTCAGTACCGTGGGCGGAGGGGACGAACAGGGTGCTCAAACTGGTGGTGAGGCGGAGGCGGAGGCCGATGGCAAGCCCGGCTTGTCGCCCTTTGATCCGTTTTCTCCCGTGTCCACTGGCTCGGAACTGAGTCCGCGGATAAAGGTCTGCATTGCCCGCTTACGTTTCGAGGCACAAGAAAAAGCCAGAGCACGTCAGGCTGAGCTAGATTTGCGTCTGGAAGTGCGCAAGCTCGAAATTGAGGCCGGAAAGCAGGTGAAGCTGCGGCAGCTTGAGCTGGAGGCGATGAAGGTTGCAGCCTGCTCGGCAGCCCAGACAAACCCTGTACAGGTCCCAAATGTCTCCCCACCAGTCCATCCACCCACAGTTGCCTTTGACATAAGCAAACAAATTGCATTAGTTCCACAATTTAGAGAATCGGAGGTAGATTCTTATTTTAGTGCCTTTGAGCGTATCGCCTCCTCCCTTTGTTGGCCCAAAGAAGTCTGGCCTTTGCTATTACAATGTAAGTTAGTTGGTAAGGCTCAAGAGATATGTTCTACCCTCTCCTTAGAGGAGAGTTTGAAATATGATTCGGTGAAGTCCGCTATTCTCCGAGCTTATGAGCTTGTTCCCGAAGCCTATAGACAAAGGTTCAGAAATCATAAAAAGGCTGCGGCTCAGACTTTTGTTGAATTCGCCAGGGAGAAAGGGATTTTGTTTGATAAGTGGTGTTCCGCTAGCAAAGTAAATGATTTCGACTCACTAAGAGAACTTATGTTGCTAGAAGAATTTAAAGGGTGTCTTCCCGAGCGTGTGGTTGTGTACCTTAACGAACAGAAGGTAACTTCGTTGTCCCGTGCAGCCGTGTTGGCAGATGAATTTGTGCTTACGCACAGAAATGTCTTTTCTTCTGCCCGCCCGGAGAAAATCTCACCCGCAGTCTCTCACTCTCAGCCTTCGCGTCCCCAGCCCAGTCCTTCTCTGCCTAAAGAGGTGCGAGAATGTTTCTATTGTCATAAACAAGGACATGTCATAGCCGATTGTTTAACGCTAAAACGCAAGCAGCAAACCCACCCTAAAAGTGTAGGTTTTGTAAATACCTTTGACGCGGAAAATGTTGCACAGACGGATGAAGTCGTCGATGTTAATTATCGACCCTTTATCTTGAAAGGGTTCATTTCTCTAACTGGAAATCCTGGTGATCAAAGGGAGATTAAGATGCTCAGAGATACTGGCGCACTACAATCATTTGTTCTTTCTGACGTACTGCCCTTGTCTGAACAAACTTTCTGTGGTTCGAGTGTGATTGTTCAAGGCATTGAAATGGGTTTAGTTAAAGCACCGTTACATCGTATACATTTACATAGCGATTTACTTACCGAGTTTGTGCGAGTTGCTGTACGTCCCTCACTTCCCGCAAAAGGCGTTGATTTTATCCTTGGCGTGCGCTGTTACACGTGCGCAGTCACGAAAAAGCGGCGAAAAGGTAGAGTTGTCGGACTCATTGTTGGCACCCCTTTTGTGTGGCGAGACGCCGATTGAAACTGATAGTTCCCCTAAAAAGCATCATGAACCCCATTCAGGAAGTTCAAGTTTAGTTGCGACGAATTCGGACACGTTGAAACTGTCCATCTCTCGGTCGCAAATTATAACTGCTCAGAAAAAGGATAATTCACTTGTCCCCTGTTTTGCATCTGTTGTCTCTCCAGATTCTGCTGCAGATAAAAAGGTTGCCTATTTTGTTGACGATGATTTACTATTGCGTAAATGGTGTTCTGCCCCGGATGAAAGATTAGACTGGAATGTTGTGTACCAAATTGTTGTTCCCTCACCTTATCGTCAGCATGTTTTGCGGTTATGATCATGATCATCAACTGGCTGGCCATCTTGGAGTGACAAAAACATACAATAGAATAATTAGACATTTTTTTTGGCCAGGGTTAAAAAAAGATGTTGCTCAGTATTGCCGTACCTGTCACACCTGTCAGTTCAGTAGGCAAAGTTTCGAATCAGGTGATTCCATCTCTGCCGGCCTCACCGATCCCTGTGGTTGGAGAGCCGTTCGAGCATGTAATTGTAGATTGTGTGGGGCCGTTGCCTAAAACAAAAGGAGGTAATCAATTT